>VZQC01003653.1:0-11780 GCA_009823505.1 Rhizomys pruinosus
AGGATTTTTTTCCCTAAAAGATGTCATATTTTCCTGAAGAAAGTGCTCAAAGGTTTCTCCTTGGAAATCCCAAACAACCATTAATCCTGAACTTTTGCTCCACATTGGGCTCTTTCCCTCCCATGGTCCCCCAAATGAAGTCCAGTAAACACACATCCTGTATTGACCCACCTTCACTGGCCTCCATGATGCAGCCCAGGTATTCCAACAATGGCAGTCTATATTCTGATGAGGCTGACATCCCCTTAGCTGTTTAGTCCAGAAGCTGGGTATCCCAGTAGTCCCCATCTAGCATTGAAGGTTTGGAGGATTCTTGGAGAGACATGAGTCTTCGGTCCATATTGGAAGGTTTAAAAGCTGTGTCTCATGTCTTTGATGAATGCCAAAAGGGGTGGCAGCCTACAGAGTAGATGCACTTGCCGGTAAGAATTGAAGACAGGCCAAACCACAGTACTCTCTCTTTTTTGTTTTTGACTTTTCACTAAAATCTCAAGTTCTATGTCTGCAGTACAGTTTCTCTAGTCTTACTGATTATTTATTTCAGGTTGTACTTTCCTTTTGGTTGCTTAAGGCCACATGGTTAGCCCAGATTAACCAAGGTTTTTGTTTTTTCAAGGTCAGTTGAGGATCTGGTCCACAGGGGTCTCTCGGGGTTTTTATTTGGTGGGGAGGAGGGTGGGAGTGCCTTGCTCCTTTCAGCTTTTCATTTACCAGTTCCATCCACTTGAGGACAAAATCAGGTCTTGATAGACTAGGCTTCCTTTTCTGAAGCATGATCAGACTTTCCTCTTTATAGACTGGACACTGGCTGAAGTCCCATTAGTGGCTCTCCAAGATCTCGTTGAACAGGAAGACTGGTGACCCACATTTGCAGGACATTTCAAGAGATGCCCCCATGCATAATCCCCTAAGACTTGATTGACCTCTGAGGGCAAGGAACAAAGGTATCCCTTAAGTCCCTTGACAAAATTGGGATAGGTGGTATGTATGGTCGTTAAGCACCCAGAAAGGCTAAGTTCCACCAGCCTATTATATCGCACCCATATTAAAATTGTATCCTTTGGAAACGAACTGTATGTTATTTCCATATCATATTTCTTGATTCCCATCTTTCCATTTTGACCCCATATTACACTAGAAGATGCACACATACCTTCCCAAGGTCTGAAAACAAATGTTAAGTCAGCTCTAGAACCTGTTTAAGGATTCACAATGCAACAGCACTGTTGACTTTAGATCATGAGGAATATAACATTAACATTGCTCAGTTTGTCTTACAACTAGGTATTTGGTCCTAGCATCCACAGTTGAGGGATACCATTCCTCATTTATTTTTCTGGGATTGTGTTACTTCACTTAGCATAAAATCTTCTAGTTCCATCCATTTACCTGGAAATTTCATGATGTCATCTTTCTTTACCACTGCATAGAACTCAATTGTGTAGATGTACCACATTTTCTCTATCCACTTGTCAGTTGAGGGGCAATTGGTTTGTTTCCAGCTCTTTGCTATAGTGAAGAGAGCTGCAATAAACATGTCTGTACATGTATCTCTGTGGTAGGACGAGTCTGATGGGTATATTCCCAGAAGTGTTAAGGCTGGGTCAGGTGGCAGGCTCATTTTGAGTCTTTTAAGGGTTTTCCATACTGCTTTCCATAGTGGTTGTAAGAGTTTGCATTCCCATCAGCAGTGGATGAGTGTTCCCTTTTCCTCACAACCTCTCCAGCATTTGGTATCCTTTGTTTTCTTGACCCTTGCCAGCCTTGTCAGGTGAGATGATATCTTACAGTGGTTTTAATTTGCATTTCCTTAATAATTAGTGATGTTGAACACTTTTTTAAGATGTTTCTCAGCCATCTCTATTTCCTCACTTGTAAAGTCTCTGTTCAGCTCTTTACTCCATCTTTTGAGTGAGTCATTTGTTTTCTTATTTCTTTGTTTTTTGAGTAGTTTATATATTCTGTAAGTTAATGCTCAGTCAGACGTATCACCAGTGAAGGTTTCCTCCCACTCTGTGGGTTTTTGCTTCACTTCCCTGATTGTTTCTTTTGCTGTACAGAAACTTTTGAGTTTAATAAGGTCCCATTTGTCAATTGTCAACCTTATTTCCTGTGCAGCTGCTGTCTGATTTAGAAAGGCTTTTCCTACACATATGTCTTGTAAGTTGCTGCCAATTTTTTCTTAAATCACCTTCAGAGTTTTGGGTTTCACATTGCAGTCTTTAATACATTTGGAGTTGATAGTGGTACAGGGTGAGAAGTAGGAGTTAAATTTTATTCTTCTACAAGTGGTGATCCAGTTTTGCCAACACCATTTGCTGAAGATGCTGTCTTTCTTCCATTGAGTCTTTTTGACCCCCTTGTCAAATATGAGGTGGCTGAAATTGTATGTGCTCAAGTTTGGCTCTTCAGTTTTGTTCCATTGGACTACAGGTCTGTTTTGTGCCAGTATCAGGCTGTTTTATGACTATAGCCCTGTAATATAGTTTGATGTCTGGTATAGAAATCCCCCCTGCATTGCTTTTTACACTCAGGGTTGCTTTTGCTATTCAGGGTCTTTTGTTGTTCCATATGAATTTGAGATTTTTTTCCAAGCCTTTGAAGAATGACCTTGGGATTTTAATTGGGATTGCATTGAATCTGTATGTAAATTTGGGTAGAATGGACATTTTTACTACATTAATTTTTCTAATCCATGATCATGAGAGGTCTTTCCATCTTCTGATGTCTTCTTCAAGCTCCTTCGTCAGGAGTTTATAATTTTTGTTGTACAGATCTTTGGTGGTTTTGGTTAGGTTTATTCCTAGCTATATTATTGGTTTTGAGGCTATTGTGATTGAGAAATTCTCCTTGTATTCCTTCTTCAGTTGTGTGCTGTTGGTGTAAAGAAAGGCTACTGATTTTTCTAGGTTAATTTTGTATCCTGCCACTTTACTGAAACTCTTAATCGTTTCTAGGAGTTTTCTGGTGGAGTTTTTAACATCCCTTAGGTAAAGTATCATATCATCTGCAAAAAGGGATAGTTTTACTTCCTCTTTTCTGATTAGTATATATTTAATTTCTTTCTCTTGCCTTATTGCCCTAGCCAGTGTTTCAAGCACTGTATTGAAGAGGAGTGGAGACAAGGGTCAGCCTTGTTGGATTCCTAACTTTATGGGGAATCCTTCTAACTTTTCTCCATTTAGGATAATGCTGGCTGTCAGTTTCTTATATATGGCTTTGATTATGTTGAGGACTGATCTTTACAGTTCAGTCCCCTCTAGTACTTTAATCATGAAGCGATGCTGGATTTTGTCAAAAGCTTTTTCTGCATCCATTGAGATGATCGTGTGCTTTTTGTTCTTCGGTCCATTTATGTGTTTTATGATATTTACTGATTTTTGTATGTTGAACCATCCCTGCATCTCTGGTATGAATCCAACTTTATCACAGTGAATGATCTTTTTGATGTGGGTCTGTGCAAGTATATGGTTTGCAAGTATTTTGTTGAGAATTTTTGCATCTGAGTTCACTAATGAGATGGGTCTGTAGTTCTCTTTTTTGTTACATCCTTGCCTGGTTTTAGTATTAGAGTGATACTGGCTTCATAGAAAGAATTTGGGAGATTTCCCTCTGCTTGTATCCTTCTAAACAGTTTGAATAATAATGGTTTTAACTACTCTTTAAATGTTTTACAGAATTCTGCTATGAAACCATCTGGACCTGGGCTTCTTTTAGTTGGGAGATCTCTTATTACATTTTCAATTTCTTCATATAATATGGGTCTGTTTAAGCTGTCAACCTCTTCTTGGTTTAGCTTTGGCAATTCCCCTGATTGCAGATATTCATCCATTTCTCTTAGGTTTTCAAATTAGTAGAGTATAGGTTTTTGAAATATTCCCTTATCATTGTCTGGATATTTTCATTGTCTGTTGTGATATTTCCCCTTTCATCATGAATTCTATTGATTTGGAGTTGTTATTTCTTTCTTCTGATTAAATGGGCTAGGGGTCTGTCTATCTTGTTTATTCTCTCAAAGAACCAACTTTTGGATTCACTGATATTTTTTGTATTGTTTTCTTTGTTTCTATTTCATTAATTTCTGTTCTTATTTTTGTTGTTCCTTCCTGTCTGTTTAGGGTTTATTTGTTGTTGTCTTTGGAGTGTTTTTAGCTGCAGTGTTAGCTCATTTATCTGTGCTCTTTCTGTTTTTTGGTTTTTGTTTTTAATATAGGAACCCAGGGCTATAAACTTCCCTCTTAGGACTGCTTTTAAAGTGTCCCATAGATTTCGTTGTGTTGTACTGTCATTGTCGTTTAGTTCCAGGAATGCTTTTATTTCTTTCTTTATTTCCTCCTTGACCCATTCATTATTTAGGAGTGTATTGTTTAGTCTCCATGTGTTTGTGTAGGTGTCAGGGCTTATCCTGGTGTTGATATTGAGCTTTATTGCACTATGGTCTGATATAATGCATGAAATTATTTCAATCTTTTTGTATTTGTGGAGATTTCTTCTGTGTTCCAGTATGTGTTAGATTTTGGACAATGTTCTGTGGGGTGCTGAGTAGAAAGTATTTTCTCTGGTGCTTGGGTGGAATATTAGGAAGATGTCTGTGAGGTCCATTTCCTGTATTGTATTGTTCAGTTCGGCTGTCTCTCTGTTTATTCTTTGTCTGGTTGATATGTCCAAAGGACTCAGTGGGGTATTAAAGTCCCCTACTATGAGTGTGCTGGAGTTAATCTGTGCCTTGAGATCCTGTAGAGTTGTGTTTATAGTTGCACGACACGGGTGCACAGACCTGCATGCAGACAGTACATTCATACACATACAAAGATAAATATTAAAAAAAAATTTTTTAAAAAAGATCAGTGCACCAGAGTTTGATGCATATATATTCATGATTGTGAAGTCTTCATGGTTACTTTTCCCTTTGATAAGGATATAATCGCCCTTTTTGTCTCTTCTAATTGCTTCTACTTTGAAGTCTATTTTGTCTGATATTAAGATAGCAACTCCTTTCTTTTTGGTATGATTTGCTTGGAATATTTTTTTCCATCCTTTCAGTTTAAGTTGGTGCCTATACTTGAGGGTGATACAGGTTTCTGGTAGTCAGCATATCAATGGATTGGTTTCCTAATCCATTCTCCCTATCTATGCATTTTGATTGGGGAGTTTAGTCCTTTGGTATTTAATGTTATAATTGAGAGGTGTGTGTTGCTTCCTTTCACTTTATTATCCATTTGCATTTTTCATGTAAGTTTCTTCTGCATTTCTGCTTTTATTAATTTCTTTTTCAAGGTGCCTGGGGGTAGTCACTCCTCTCCTCTGTCCTTTGCATTGATTCAAGTATTCTCTGAAGGGTTGGTTTTCCAGACATGTATACTTTCATCTTGTTTATGTCATGGATCATTTTTCTCTTTCCTTCAACTAGAATCAACATTTTTGCTGGATAGAGTTACCTGGGTTGGCATTTATAGTTGTTTAGCACTGGGAATGTTTTTGTTCACCTTCTTCTTGCTTTCATAGTTTGCAGTGAAAAGTCAGCTGTAATTCTGATAGGTTTCCCCTTATGTGTAACTTGATTTTCTCTTGTGGCTTTCAGAATTTTTTTGTTTTGGGCATCTAGCATTTTAACTATGATACGGCAGAGGGAGTTTCTTTTCTGGTCTAGTCTATTTGTTGTTATATGTGCTTCTTGTATTTGTATGGGTTTGTCTTTTTTTTTAATTTGGGGAATTTTCATTTATTATTCTGTTGACAATCTGATCAATACCATGCTCTTTGGATTCTTCTCCTTCCTCCATCCCTATGATACAGAGGTTTGATCTTTTCACAGTGTCTCACATTTCCTGGTTGTTCCACTTTTGTGTATTTTTAAATTTTTCATAGCCTTTACTTCAGCTTTTTAGTTGCTCTGTGTTATCTTCTAGGTCTGATATTATTTTTTCTGCTTCCTCCATTCTGCTTCTGAGGCTTTGTCTCATTCTTTCCTCTTGATTGGATGACTGTTCGATTTCCTTTTTTCATTTCTTTCTGTTTTTTTTTTTACTATTTCCACTTCCTTTTGGAGCTTCTCAATGTTTTCTTGTAGCTCCTTGTTTCACTGTTAAATACTTTTAAGTTTATTAAGAAACATAATTATGGAGAAATTTTATTTTAATATGACAACAGACAATTAGAACAAGTAAATATTTTCAGTGGCTCTAGAAAAAAAAACCACTTCACTGATGTCTGTAGATTAATAGTGTAAATAGTTTAATGGAAGAGTCTTACATACATTTACAGCAAAAACTTGGTACTTTAAAAGTTAACATTTGCGGGGGCTGGAGAGATAGCCTAGCGGTTAAGAGCACCGACGCTCTTGCAGAGGACCCGGGTTCGATCCCCAGCACCCACATGGCGGCTAAGAACCGTCTGTAACTCCAGTTCCAGGGGAATCTGAGACCCTCTTCTGACCTCCGCGGCATTGCACGACACGGGTGCACAGACCTGCATGCAAACAATACATTCATACACATACAAAAATAAAAAAAATAAAAAAAAAGTTAACATTTGCATTTCCAACCACTGCGTGGTACTTAAATATGAGAACCATGTGTTTGATATGTTGTCATTTTCCTGAAGCACAGACTTGAATCTCAGAGTCAGCATGAAACAAGTCGCTAAAACCACAGTAATCTTCATTGACTAACACCAGCAAAGTTAACAACTCTGTATAATTTTTTGTCATTATGTGTGAACTCCAAAACAAAAATAAATCTGAGTTATTACTATCAAAGAAAACATCAAAAGATCCAAAACGATGATGTATTTATTTCTTAACATTTTAAGTAAGAGTATTGATGTATCTTTAGAGCATTATTCACACTTCATTGTGCTTTGAGAGAATCTTACTGATGAAGTAACATTTTTGACTGAGATATTATAAACATACTTCCAAGAATCAAAGAGTATCTTATAATCTTAAGGCAATTCATTTTGATTTTGTTCCTCTTTTTATGATAGAGTACTTAATTTCCTATTAAAATAAAAATTTCTTGGCATACATTCTAAATGGTTGTATTTAGGTAGGAGTCATCAAATCTAGATATAGCTATGAAAATTTTAAAAAATCATTCTAAAAGAAAGCTACCTGATTAAAGTAACTGAAATATACCCCCATAAAATATTATATGTGATATACCCCTAAATGCATCCAAACTGAAAATACAAATGATGTTTGAGTGAGCTTCTGTGAAAATAGAAATATCTTACATCCAGGCTATCCCCAAAGCCACACTGAATAGAGGACATTATAGAAATGATCCAGCTTTCTTTCTCCAGTGATATGATTGGCTATTTGCTTCCAGAGTGGCATATCTAGCTGAGTCATTAAGAATCGAACCTTATCAGGGTGAGATGATATGGTTTGATTCTTAATAATACCAAATGCTGGAGAGGGTGTGGGGAAAGGGGAACACTCATCCACTCCTGGTGGGAATGCAAATTTGCACAACCACCATGGAAAGCAGTATGGAGAATCCTTAAAAGACTCAAAATGACCCTACCACCTGACCCAGCCATACCACTTCTGGGAATATAACCATCAGACTCTTCTTACCGCAGAGAGACATATACAGCCATGTTTATTGCAGCTCTCTTCACAATGGCAAAAAGCTGGAACCAACCCACGTGCCCCTCAACCGACGAGTGGGTAGAGAAAATGTGGTACTTCTACACAGTGGAGTTCTATGCAGCAGTAAAGAAAGCTGACATCATGAAATTTGCAGGTAAATGGATGGAACTAGAAGATTTTATGCTAAGTGAAGTATCACAATCCCAGTAAAACAAAAGACGAATGGTACCCCTCATCTGTGGATGCTAGTACCAAGTACCTAGTTGTCAGACAAACTGAGCAATGTTAATGTTATATTCCTCGTGATCTAAAGACAACTGTGCTCTTGAATTGTGAATCCCTAAACAGGTTCTGGCATTGACCTAACATTTGTTTTTAGACCTTGGGTTTGGGGCATATGAGGGAGGGTATGTGTGCATCTTTTAGTGTAATATGGAATCAAAATGGAAAGATGGGAATCAAGAAATATGATATGGAAATAATATACAGTTTGTTTTCAAGAGATAGAATTTTAATATAGGTGTAATATAACAGGCTGGTGGAACTTAGCTTTTCTGGGTGCTTAACGACCATGCTTAATGCCCAACCCAATTTTGCCAAGGGACCTAAGGGATACCTTTGTTTCTTGCCCTCAGAGGTCAACCAAGTCTTAAGGGATTATGCATGGGGGCATCTCTTTAGAGAAACTATACTGCAGACATAGAACTTGAAATTTTAGTAAAAACTCAAAAAGAAAAAAGAGAGAGTACTGTAGTTTGGCCTGTCTTCAATTCTTACTGGCAAGCGCATCTACTCTGTGGCTGCCACCCCTTTTGGCACTCCTCAAAGACATGAAACACGGCTTTTTTTTCTTTTTTCTTTTTAGTTTTACCCCTTTTTTGGTATTTTTGAGATGGGGTCTCTCTTTTAGTACCAGGTGCCCTGGAGCTCACTCTGTTGAACAGGCTGGCCTTGAACCCACAGAGATCCACCTACCTCTGCCTCCTGAGTGCTGGGATTAAAGGCCTGCACTGCTGCACCCACTGAG
The DNA here is from genome assembly GCA_009823505.1 of Rhizomys pruinosus. Taxonomy (NCBI): domain Eukaryota; kingdom Metazoa; phylum Chordata; class Mammalia; order Rodentia; family Spalacidae; genus Rhizomys; species Rhizomys pruinosus. Next base: position 8,622 of record VZQC01003653.1, read on the forward strand.
ACATAGCTTTTTAACCTTCCAATATGGACTGAAGACTCATGTCTCTCTAAGAATCCTCCAAGCCTTCAATGCCAGATGGGGACTACTGAGGTACCCAGCTTGTGGACTAAACAGCTAAGGGGATGTCAGCCTCATCAGAATATAGACTGCCATTGTTGGACTACCTGGACTGTATCATGGAGGGCAGTGCAGGGGGATCAATACAGGACGCATGTTTACTGGACTTCATTTGGGGGACCATGGGAGGGAAAGATCCCAATGTGGAGCAAAAGTTCAGGATTAATGGTTGTTTGGGATTTCCAAGGAGGAACCTGGAGCACTTCCTTAAGGAAAACATGACATCTTTTAGAAAACAATTCCTACAATTCAAGTGATATGTGTATGTATGTATGTATGTATGTATGTATGTATCTATATATAACTATGTGTATATATGTATATACACTGTAGCAATACAAGTTGGAAAGAACAACAAAAGAACTTAAAAAAAACCTCTAGAAAAACTCAGAAAAAGATGTATGGCAGAGTTCAGGGACTCGGATGGGGTTGGGGTGATGGAAAGGGAAGCAACTTTAGATTCAAATGAGAAATGATGTATGACTTATGGAAAAAGTTTAATAACAATAAAAAATAATCAAACCAACATCTATAAGAACTACAGAAAAAAACACTAATTTTTGAAGCACATTTTTGTTTCCTTGAGCAGTAACAGATGATTTGTAGCTTGATTTTACCTACTCTCCCTCCTCTCCAACACACACAATCTATTTTAAACTGCTATATCCAAGATATTCTCTTTTCCTTTTCCATTTGTGTCATCACCTCAGACACTGAAGCACACTGTTCCCAACATGAGCCAGGTGCTAATCATGTAATAAGAGTTAAAATGCAAATGTCTATAAGTATCAGCCTCCTGGGTACATACAAGATCTTGGCATCATTTAGCTTAGCAGAGTTCAGCAATAATTGTTTTGATCTACCAAGAAGCTACAATGTTTGTGTTTCCCATATCTGTGCACCAAACAATTAGTTTTAAACACTCTTCTCCAGAAATAAAAAGAGCCTTTTCAGAACTATGCATGTCTATTATGATATCTTTTCTACTGTCCTTACTGATATTTCAGTCTCAGCATGCCAGTAACAGAGATGGGCAAATGGTTTGCCAAGACTGATTTTCCCCCTTCTAATTGTATTTTTTATAATATCTAAATTATAATTCCACCTTGTGACTTTTATATATTTCGTGTAGCATAAAAGGATAATTTTTTTTGTCTTTTCAAGACAGGGTCTCCCTGTGGCCCCAGCTGTCCTGAAACTCACTCTGTAGACCAGGCTGGCCTTGAACTCACAAAGATCCACCTGCCTCTGCCTCCCAAGTGCTAGGATTAAAGGTGTGTGCCACCCTGCCTGGAAGTTTAGAAACTCACAGAAATATTGGTGTCATAGAGGAAATTGTCCATCTGCCTTGTAACACCCAAAAGCAAGTTCTAGAACTCTGTGTCATCTCCTTCACCTGCCCTTTGTAGCAGCTTCCAGTGAAAATCACTATTCTTGCGTCATTAGATCTTAAAATGTGGGCCTCAGAAGATGAAAAAATAATCAGGTAACCAGTTTACTGGTCTCTCACAGGACTCAGTATTATTAATAATCATATCTAAATGCTTGGTTCTATGAAATTGACTGTGGCACTAAAATAAGAAGGATATTCCAAGTAAAATATTAACCATCATGTTAATGCTGTGTCTTCTTCAGTTTTTATTCTTGGAGTATATGAGATATTTGGACTGCCATGTACATTTGCTACCCTATAAAATGAAAGACAATCGGCCATTGTAACTCAGACACTAGGATGAATGCAGGAAATTTTTTTTTTATATGTGTATGAATGTACTGTCTGCATGCAGGTTTGTGCACCCGTGTTGTACAATGCCGCGGAGGTCAGAAGAGGGTCTCGGATTCCCCTGGAACTGGAGTTCTCCTGGAATTGGAGTTACTGAAGGTTCTTAGCCGTCATGTGGGTACTGGGGATCGAACCCCGGTCTTCTGCAAGAGCAGTCGGTGCTCTTAACCGCTAGGCTATCTCTCCAGCCCAAGTGCAGGAAAATTAACACAAATGTTTTTCTCAATTTCCTTATCTGTTTTTAAGTGTCTCTTTATTTGTATTTAAATATTTTATGTAGTACAAGTACATATTATAGAGTGCATTAAATCATAATTGGAAATTGTTGACTATATAGAAAATTATAAACAAATTGTCTGATTCTCACTCAATTGTCATTTAAATTTTTGTATATGATCACATATAAATATTAACTTTATTTTGTCATAGTTCCTATATTATAATAGTACCTAGATTTATTTAGCATCTTTTGGCAAATATTTTCCCATATTAATTTATTTAATTCAATTATAATTTCTTTAATCTCCAAAATAGAACGTGGTAGGTACTGTAACTAAATTTAAATTTCACAATGTGAGATGGCTTGCACAAGTTTTCCAGCTAGATTAAATCTGTGAATTTCGCCTCTATGTTTATTCCCTACTTGGGCAGATAATACTCCAGTGATGGCTGTTGGTATATGGAAGGACTTTGGTCAGTGAGATTACAGAATATGTATCCCTGGATAGGGATACATATTAAAATGCACCCACCTATGGCTCAGGAGCCATCGCTAAAGAGGGAGTAGAAAACTTGTAAGAGCCAAGGTTGAGCAGCTGCACAAGAATTAAGGTAGACAGGGCATGGAGAGATGGCCTAACGATTAAGAGCGCTGACCGCTCTTACAGAGGACCCGGGTTCGATCCCCAGCACCCACATGGCGGCTGAGAACCGTCTGAAACTCCAATTCCAGGGGAACTCCAATTCCAGGGGAATCCAACACCCTCTTCCGACCTCCGCGGCACGACTCGGGTGCACAGACCTACACGCAGACAGTACATTCATACACATACAGAAATAAACAAAGAATTAAGGTAGACAATTGACTAATGGGACCTCATTAAACTCAAAAGCTTCTGTACATCAAAAGAAACAATCAAGGAAGTGAAGAGAAATCCCACAGAGTGGGAGGAAACCTTCACTGCAGAAACATCTGACAAAGCATTGATTTCCAAAATATATAAACTACTCAAAAAACAAAGAAGAAAGAAAACAAATGA
>VZQC01003653.1:14202-40771 GCA_009823505.1 Rhizomys pruinosus
TATATATATATATATATATATATATATATATATATATATGATGCCAACTTCTGTTACTTTTTGTAACAATATATTCCTTTCATAAGGGCTAACTTTGTGAAATTGTGAACCTTTTCCTACTTCAGTCAAACTGAATATTGGAATATTTCATTGTATTCTCCCAAGTGCACAACATTTATGTATCAATTCAATAAGAATTTCTGTTGTTGGTGTTTTGTCTTCCTCATTCTTTTTGTTTTCATTAACTAATTTACTTTCTTCCATTCTCTTATTGCTTCTGCTGTGTCTGTTACTGATCTGCTTCATATTAATAGCTTGAAGCATAAAATGAGGTCATTTTATTGAATATTCATACTAAGTTGCACACAGTCCTCATCCTGCCCATCTCAGCTGCTTTCCAATTCATCCTGGAATTTCTCAAGTCTCTGACAAAGTTCCCCATCTAAAGTCTCAGTCCAGTTTATTACACTCAGGGAAACTTCTAGAAATTGTGTTCAGGTCACACAGAAGGCATATGCTCTTCAGTGTTTCTGTTCATTCTCCCTCCAGCCATCAAGACCAGTCCTTTCCTCTGCTGGGGCTAAAGTAGGTGTCACCATTGCTGTCTACAAAGGCTTATCTCAGGTATGTGGGCAGATGAAAAGGATGGAGAAAAAATGTCTCCAGTGTTTTACTGAATCAAAGTTGATCAATAGCTGTTCCTCCTATGAATTCGCTCTTCCCTGCTAATGCTTACATGTACATCCATATGCTATTTCACAAATATACAGTAGCCATTAGCTTATCAGTGACTTTGTGAAAATTAGAAAGAAAAAAAAAACGTGTACTATATGGCACAAAACAAAGAACATTCCAAGCTAGATTTCAGACTCACTTATTAGAAACCTAGTAAGGGCTGGAGAGATGGCTCAGCAGTTAAGAATGCTGACCACTCTCACAGAGAGGACCCAGGTTCGATTCCCAGCACCCACATGGCAGCTAAGAACCATCTTTAACTCCAGTTCCAAGGGAATCCGATGCCCCCTTCTGACCTCCATGACATTGCACGATATAGGTGCACTAACCTACATGCAGACAGTACACTCATACCAAAAATAATAAATAAATAAAAATAAAAATAAATAAATAAATAATCGACTGTGAACAATAAATCGAATCTCCATTACCAACCGACAAGACTTGGATCCATTATTTCCATGTATCTGTAAGTTTAAGCCCATCAAGCTTGTGTTGAGTGTTGTGTGCTAGCAAAAATTTGGCCGGGAAGAACCAATCCAGTGCCAGCCTGAGAAGTCCAGCATCAAAGCCAACAGCAGGATGACTGGTGTGAGTGGTGAGTCTTTGCTGCAGGAAATATACTGAGGAGTGCTGATCAAGCATCAGTCTGAGAGGTCCAGTAGTGGAATCAATAGTCTGTTGTGGGTGTTAGGTGCTGACAGGTGGGCCAGAGAAAGGTTATCAGTCACTAACTACAACCCTTATGTATTTTCTTTGATGTAGCTGATCAATCTTTTCCAATATTATTTTCTTCAGCATAGAAATACATATAGATACAACTAAACATTCTGTCCTCATTTTTATTCTTAGAAATTTTTGGTTATATTATACTTATTTATTTGTGTGTGTGTGTGTGTGTGTGTGTGTGTGTGTGTGTGTGTGTCTTTGGACATATATTCACTCACATGCTTGTAGGTGAGAGGACAACTTGCTGTCCCTCCAACCATGTGGACCCTTGGGATAAAGCACAGGTCATCAGGCTTTACAGCAAACCACTTTTACCTGCTGAATCATCTCCATATCCCTGCCTTAGAATTTTTGAACAACAAATTTTCATTATTAGGACAATTATTTATGAGCACTTTATCCATTGTACAGTGTCTTTCTTAGACCTACACACAACATATAACAAGAGGCTTTTCTTATCCTAACAGAGAAATTATAATAAACCATCAAAATGCTTAGTTAATAAATAAAGCAACTTTATCAATAATTATTTGACACTATGTGTAAGATTTGATTTAACCATAATAACTATGGATTATATATATATATATATATTTTTTTTTTTTTTTTAAATTTATATTATTATATATATATATATATATATATCCCAAAGTGGGAATGTGGTGAGTGGTGATTTGCTGTGTCCCTTTCCTCTCTCCATACTTCTATGTACATAATGGGGTGTTATAACTCCAATCAGAGCCAAATGAAAAATAAAGCAAAAAAATAATGTAATGAATTGGAGAGCTATTGCATGACCCAGCCAGGAAACATTCATAATCAAGTGTGGTAGGTGTTGAGAAATAATTAGATTCTGGACATATTTTAAGATAGCTCCAACAGGATTTGAGAATGGTCGGGGGGGTCTTCCTTCCTGAATGCCATAACTATACATCTAAATAACTAATATATTTCTCTTTCACTGTAACATTCACTTATTCATTTGACATTTTGTCTCTATTTGCCAAACACTTATGCTATGGAGAAGATGAATAATGCATGTCTCTTTTTCTGAGGAGCACACTGTGTAATGGATTAGAAAGATGCACAAACAAAACATCTACTCAAAACACGTGAATTATACCTCAGAGGGAAAGACGTCGCATACTTAAATTGAAGAAAATGAGAAGTGAAGCAGCATTTGAAGAGTGAGCAAGAACCGGAGACTAGGAAGAAGGCTGTACTCTAGTCCAAGAAATAGAAAAAATAAGAATAGTTAATATTTCTTGCAGTGATTCAAATGGAAGTACCAAGAAAGCAAATGGAAAAAGAGAGGGACTATGCATAACTATCTGCTTTTTACCAGAATGCACCCAAGTGCACTTCCCCAGAGAGTTATTCTTACGAAACACAGGAATTCATTACCTATACAATTTGCCTCCTACATCTCCACTCCAAACTGTAGAATTGTGATTGATATTTCACAGTCATCTCTCTGTATTGCATGCCTCCTGAGCTCCTTTGATTCCTTTATATGGGTAGCTCTTTTGCCTTGTTTTCCTCCATACATATTATCACTTCTTCCCATGTAAATATGCAAAATGATGCCCAAATCTTGCCTCACATGCCACATTTGGAAGAAGTTACAATTTTTTCTAACTTGATCTATTCAAATCTTCATGCATTTTGTTCTTGCATCTTGGTGTCTTCATCTGTAAAATGGCAGCAATACCAACTATAGAATGCCCATTCAATGTTATAGTGAGTCATTAAAGTACTTAGAAGAGTGTCCATTCCATAGTCAATCCTCTGTACACTATGGTAATTATTATTTGGTGAAAGACAGAGGCATGGCTGGCCGGTTGGAGGGGGCACTGGAGAGAAAGAAATTTAATGTGAATCTAAACTTGGATGATTTGGAGCAAGGTATTTACATCCCTTAGCTTCATTCTTTCACCTATGAAAACATCAAAACCATAATGGGCAACACAATGTTATAACAGGACCTTACAGGCAACATTTTTAAGAAGAGTTTTTGCTTAGAAATATATATAGAAAATGTATATATATATATATATGTATATATATATAAACATAATATATATATATATTATGATAGAAATATATAATATAAAAGAGAGACCAGACAGACAGAGAGAGAAGGGAGAGAGGAGGAAAGAGAGAGAATAATGACATGAAAATAATACACACAGAGGGGGCAGAACTAAGCCATGCAGGAAATAAAAATATCAGAGATGGCGGCCCAGGTCAGCAATCCCAAATACTCAGGAGGCTGAGGCAGAAGGATTACATTAGGCCAGGCAGTTGGAAGCTGGCCTGGGCAACACTTTTAGGACTTGAGCTCCTCCCACTCTGTGGGTTTTCTCATCACTTGCTTGTTTATTTTGTGTACAGAAGCTTTTGAGTTTAATAAGGTCCCATTTGTAGATTGTTGACCTTATTTCCTGTGCAGCTGCTGTCTGATTTAGAAAGTCTTTTCCTACACCTATATCTTGTAAGTTACTGCCAACATTTTCTTCTATCGTTTTCATAGTTCCAGGTTTCACATTGACGTCTTTAATCCATTTGCAGGTGATTTTTGTGCAGGGTGAAAGGTAGGGGTTTAATTTTATTCTTGTACAAGTCATGATTCAGTTTTGCCAGCACAATTTACTGAAAATGTTGCCTTTCTTCCATTGAGTCTTCTTGGCACCTTTATCAAATATGAGTTGGCTGAAATTGCATGTGCTCAATTTTGGAATGTTCAATTTTGTTCCATTGATCTATGGGTCTGTTTCTGTGCCAGTAGCAGTTGGTTTTTATGACTATTGCCTTGTAATTTAGCCTGAAGTCTGGTATAATAATCCCCCCTGCATTGCTCTTTTTGCTCAGGGTTGCTTTGGCTATCTGGGGTCTTTTGTTTTTCCACATGAATTTAAGGATTTTTTTCTAATTGTCCCTCAACCGATGAGTGGATAAAGAAAATATTGTACATCTACACAATGGAATTCTATGCAGCAGTAAAGAAAGATGACATCATGAAATTTGTATGTGAATGGATGGAACTAGAAGCCATTATGCTAGGTGATGTAACACAGTCTGACAAAAACAAAGAGGTTTGGTGTCCCTCATTTGTGGATCCTAGCACCAAATCCTTATTTATAAGGCAATCTGAGTATTTTTTTTCTTTTTTAGTAAATATGATACCTGGTGCCACTACAAAAAGAGTACATTAAAACATACATCAACTTGCTATGTGATTTAGAAATGTAAAATAATATTTCTTTTTACTTGCATGCAACTCAACTGAGAAAAAGTGAATCCCTAAAAAAAAAAAAGACTTGAGCTCCAAAAATTAAAACCTCAATAAACATTTTATATTCTGATAATCAGTGTTAGATTATTAATTTATTGTTTTAATAAGAATTCTGCCAAAATTTTTATTACTTTCTGCTTATTTAATCTTAACTTTCAATTTCATTTTGAAAAATTTGAGGTGAGGAATATTCATCCACATTTTTCACTTGATGATAAGAACTATCTCCTGTGATTCCCCATCTTGAGTTCTTTATTCCCCTTTACCTGCAAGTTTCCTTGTGTGACCTTCTCTTCTCCCTTACCAGTTGAATACCATCATTTCCCCCATCTTTATAATATTTTAAACATTCCTTGTATAAGCATGTAACTAATAAATATTTATCAACCTGAAAATATAAAGGTTTGTGAATATTCTATAACTAAAGTATGCAAACAGAGAAGTCATCATTCTGTCAACAGTAAGCAATCAATTTAATAAAGTACTGAAAAAAATTTCAAATTGAGGTTCAACACGAGTTTGTTTCAGGTCCCAAGTCCTTTGTAGTTTTAACAAACCAATTTGTAGAGCTAATGATATATTTAAAAGCAAATATGGAAAAGAAATGAGAAATATCTGTTTTTAATTTTTTATTTTTATAATTCTTTTATTGATCTTTGTGTATTTCAGACATCATGTCTCAGTTCAATTTAGACATATTCCCCTTTCCCTTCCCCCCACCCCACCCCAGATCATGCATTCTGTCATAAATGTCCTGCATCTTTCTCTCTTTTTTCATGTTTAGGAATTCACATTTTTCTCCTTCAATTTTATATTACTCTAAAATATTAATACATACTTTCCACTCATATACAGTAATTACAGAGTCTGAAATTAAGTGATGGATCAATTCTAGAGCCAGTCAAGATATTTACATTGTAACAACATAGTTGTTTTCAGATAAACAGAAATATAACAATAATGTTGTTCAGCTTGCCTTTCATCTGGGGATTTGATGTTAGCATTCACAAATGAGGGAGACCATTCACTGCTTGTTTTTCTGGGACTATGTTACTGCACTTAGCATAATGGCTTCAACTTCCATCCATTTACCTGCAAAGTTCATGATGTCATCTTTCTTTATTGCTGAGTAGTACTCCATTGTGTATATGTACCACATTTTTGTCATCCACTGATCAGTTGAGGGGCATTTGGGTTGGTTTCAGCTCTTCACTATTGTGAAGAGAGCTGCAAAAAACATGGATGTGCATGTATCTTTGTGGTAGGATGAGTCTTGTGGGTATATACCCAGGAGTGGTATGGCTGGGTCAAGTGGTAGGCTCATTTTTAGTCTTTTAAGGGTTCTCCACATTGCTTTCCATAATGGTTGTACAAGTTTACATTCCCACCAGCAGTGGATGAGTGTTCCCCTTTCCCCACAACCTGACCAGCATTTGGTGTCTTTTGTGTTCTTGATTTTAGCCAGTCTAAAGAGATATTTCATGCCAGAAACAGTTAGTAAAGATCAAATTAGCAAGATTCAGAATGGGAAAAGTTTACTAAGAATTTCAAGTTGTCAGATGATTAGAAAATTATTTCTAAGAACCTGTTATGGGGGCCTGAAGGGATTGCCCCATGGTTAAGAACAGTGGCTGCTCTTGCAGAAGACTCAGGTTCTATTGTCAGCACCTATGTGGATGTTACCAACCATCCATAACTCCAGATCCAGAGGATCTGATGCCTTCTTCTGTACTCCACAGGCATTGTAAGACAGAGGTACATTTACATATGTGTAGGCAGTACATTCATACACATGAAATAAAAATAATAAATAAAATATTTCTTAGAACCTATTAGCAAATAATTTTTATTTATTTTTTATTGAGCATTTGTACCTTTCACACAATGGCTCCCAATTGAACCTGATCTCACCATACCCCAACCTCCCATCAGAATGCATGCATTACAACATCCAACCCGTATCAAGTCAAGCTCCCAAACACCAACATCCTTCTGTGCAAAGAGTTACACTGGAGTCTAGTCAGCATATCTACAAGTTTACATAAGACAAAGGACCCATGCCAACTGGAACAAGGTCCCAAAGAGGAGCAAGAGAAATGGGTGGGGACTGACCCTGACCTGAGAACTACAAGAGACTGAGTACTGTTTGTTGTATGTCTTGCCTAGGATTCCTAGATATGCTGACTAGACTCCAGTGTATCTCCTGTTCTGAACAGTAGGGTCTTATTTTCTATTTCTGGTTGGTAATCAAGAGCTTTGGAGATAGCCTGATTTGTTTTGAGAGTTGCTTGGATCACTCTCAGCAGCCATTCAAAGGGAGGAATCCTCTGTCTTCCACTGTGTTCTCTGCAACACAGCCACCAGATTATGTAACCCATGCACTAATGTTAAGACAGTGCATGTGAGATTCTCATGGGGTCTCAGGAGCACCACATTACACTATGGGTTTCCTAGCCTCTCAATGTCCAATCATTTCTATACTTTCTTCTTCCCTTCCCACCCCCCTTCCCTCCCCAGCCCCAGCACACCCAACAGCCCACCCCTCTTCCTCTCCTGACCTCCCCCAACAGCCATAATGTCCCCATATTATCTCTCCCTCCTCCCCTCCCAACTCAACACCCCCAAACTCCCAACCCCCCCAGTAACATCTGTTCTTACTTTCCTCCCATTTGGGGATTTTTCTTTTTCTTTACTTCCATGTAGTATTCTTTTTAATTTCTTGGCTTCTGGTATTACATCGGGGATATATACTCACATGAAGGGGTTGGTGCTATAATCAACAAATGAGGAAAAACTTTCATTTCCTGGTTTCTGCCTTTGTGTTACTTCACTTCCAGTAACATGATCAAGTTCCATCCATTTACCTGTGAATTTCACAATTTCATCTTTCCTTACTACTAAGTAATACTCCACTGTGTACATGTACCACATTTTCATTCTTCAGTTGTGGGACATTCAGGTTGCTTCCTGTGTGGCTTGGCCTGGAAATAAATGGGCCAAACCACAGAGTAGAAATTAATAAGGAGACAAAAAGATTGATAGCAAAGAGGCAGGATTGTGAGGTTTGCATACTAAGTTTTTTCAGGATTTTTCCAGCCCCCTTTCATGCATCATTTGTGGTTCAGCTCATTTATTTCCATGGTGGCCCAGGCCACGCAGGAAGCATGCACACGGGCAGCACAGCACACAGACACATGGCAGTGTATGAATTCAAATACAGAGAGAGTCTATATTCAGAATGAATGTTTTTTATTGTTATTAAGCTTTTTCCATGGGTCATACATCATTTCTCAATTGAATCTAGAGTCACTTCCCTTTCCATGCCCCCCACCCCACCTGAGTCCCTGCACTCTGCTATACATGTCCTGCATCTTTTTCTAAGTCTTTCCAGAGTTTTTTTTTTTTTTCAGTTCCTTTGGTGTTGTTCTCTCCCTAGGCAGCATGACTTCACCTTCTAGGCTCAAGTTCCAGGCGTTTGCATCATCACATCCCAATTCAAGGGCATAAGCAGAGGGGGACCCATGATTCTCACTTGGGCCTCTGGGAGGTGCTGGCCAGAAATGTTAGCCCATATATACCTAAGCTCAAGCTGGATTCACCTGCAACTAGAGACAAATTGTTGCATGCTAACAACACATTTGGCTGAGTTTCTATAGAAATGTAGCTAGTTGATAAAAATACAACCTTTGTAAATACTAAGAAATGTCAGGAACTGCTCAAAAATGAGGAAGAGTTAAAAATCAAAACAAAATAGAAAAAGACACAAGGTAACTAAATCCCATGATTGCTTCTAAACTGGATCTTTTTGATTGGAGGGTCATTGTTATGACACTTGGTAAAACTTGATTAGGTAACAAGATAAAGAATAATAAATGAATGTTTATTTTTGATACAGGTAGCTATATTCTAGGTAAGGATAGTAACTTTGTAGAAAACACACATTAAAATGCTTTAGAATAATAAGGGCCTCATGGCAGCAATTGGAATAATTTGTATGTATAAATCTTCTTTAAATGTTAAATTATTTTATATAGAAATGCTTTCATACATATAGATACACTTGCACAGCTTTTAGAAGCACATTTCACAAAAAATGTAAAATATAAATGAATATTATTAGTTAATGTATATGTATTAAAATTTCCCCTGTTTCCATCCATAAGGTAAATCATTTTATCTATACTATATAACGTTCTGTTATAACTATGTGTGCTTAATTTCCACATCTGACAGTTTTATTTTTGAGACAGAGTCTCCCTATAGCTCCAGCTGACCTGGAACTCACTCTGTAGACCAGGCTGGCCTTGAACTCATAGAGATCCGCCTGCCTCTGCCTCCCAAGTGCTAGGACTAAAGGCATGCGCCACCACACCTGGCAGCTGTCACCCTTTTGAGACCAACTCACACTTGAAGATAGAATAGTCAGGCAAAGGGCAAGATGCTAACAACCTGGTCTCAGAAAATTTCTTTCAAGAGAACTATTATGTTTTATTTCAACAACTTGATCAGACTTTTGTTTCATCTTTTTACTTTAATGTGATAATAAACTAAAGCCACCTAAAACAATGTATGTCTTTCATATACAAAATTTAAAAAAAATCAAACTGCCAAACAGAGATGTATATGCCCTCATTCTTCTAACACTTGATTCAGATAGTTACTCTGTAAAATAAAGTTGTGATCTCCTTCTGACAAATGAGAATGATAAACTAATGTTAATTTGCCCAGGCAATGGAAAGTGGCAATGTAGGGAAAAAGCAAGCTTATTAACTTTGATTAATATCCTTGAATAAGTTGGAAATCCTCCAACTGCTACTCTCTTAGGAATGTCCCGGTTAAGTATCTTAGAGTTTGAAGACTCACGTTGTTTACTTTGGTATCACTGAGTTCAGAAAATAAGAAGAAAACAGCTTTACAGCCAGCTGATGAATCTGTTCACATGGGCATCATTTCTGCTGGGATCCTGTGAAGAGAAGAACAGTATCTTATATTAAAATTAAGCAAACAAGTGGCCTGCACTCTAATTCATGGAGTAATTGTGCTGGGTTTGTCCAGTCCTCTTGTGCAAAATCTATATATAATTATAGGAATGGTCATGACCCCATTATTTCTGCTCTTGAGTCAGTTTTGGAATAAGCTGGGAGTATTTGGTATCTTAGAAGCTGGATAAGGAAGTACACTCAACAGCAAGAGCAGAGCTTTAGATTTTGAGTTCAAAATGTATATCACATACATTTATACAAATGAATTTTGACAAAAAATTAAAATTGAAAAAGAAACCAAAATAACTCATATCAACTTAGCCTAAATAATTCAAGTTTTAGCTCAATGTACTAAATGTCAGAGCTAATGAGAAAGTTCATCTCCTCCTTTTAACCTGTTTCTACCAACTGCCAGTTTATAACTTTATCCTGCTGAAATCCAAATGGGAATTTGAGTCAGAACATGAGAAATGCTGTTCTAAACAGGACATGCCAAAGTCCTAAGAGCCACTTCAGCTTTATTTACATTCCCTCAAGATTGATCATCTCCCTCAGAGAGCAAGTTATTCCTGTAGTACACACTCTTGACAATGGCTTATTTGGCCACTTTGAAAGATTGTGTTGCCATTTGTCTAAGACCAGTAAGTGTGGTATGTGATTCAGAAGCCTCAGAAATGCTCTTGTATTATCCGAAAAAACAAGAATGCAGGATTATTGAAACATGTATAGAGTTTCTCTACTTTAACTTGTTATAATACATTATAACAAAAACATGCAGAACATTTATCCATAGCTGTGTTATGTTAGGCAAGGAAGAAATATCTGACCAAGTTCTGATTCTCCAAAGACATGTAAGGAGGGCTGGAGAGATGCCTCAGTGGTTCCCAGCACCCAGATGGTGGCTAACAATCTTCCATAGCTCCAGTTCCATGGAATCCGACACCTTTACTGATCTTCACAGTCATTGCATGGTACGGGTACACTTGCCTACATGCAGCAAAGTGCTCAAACACATGAAATCATATGATTTCTTAAAAGACATAAAGTTTATTCATAACTCTCCAGTTCTGAGTCCTCTGCTCTAAAGAGTAGGAGTTACTGGGTTACGTTCTCTATTCTGTGATGAGGCACATATTTGGGTTTTCTGTTCAAACCACTTAATAAGGGTAAGTCTTAAATTTTTATTGTTTTTCACTTCAATTCACAATAGAACCTCCTATAAGAATTTTCCAATGTAATATTATTGTAGTTTCCACAGACAGGCTCCATCCACAACATACAAACTTACATGCAAACAGGCACAAATATACTTCTTGATATTTCCTGTTCCAATGAACTACACAGCCAAAAGATAAAAATGATTTCTCATTAACTGGATCTTAAAGTGTTTGTACTTTTTAAAATGAGTATATGTTCATTGTACAAAACAATGGATTTCATTATGACATTCTCATAAGTGTATATCTTATTCTTGTATCTTCTTCAGTCCCAGTACCTTTCTTTTCCCTCCTCCCACCTTCCCTTAGTCTCCTTCAAATCCATCTACAATGGATTCCCTGTGTTTTCAAACCCTTTTTTAAAAGTCTAGATTGTACATTTGAACTAAGCACATGGTATTTGTCTTTCTGAGCCTGACCTATTTCACTTAACATGCAGATCATCCATTTTCTGGGATTGGAAAATTACCTACTTTATGGTAAATAAAATACCATTCCCTACATAGACTGCAGATCTACTGTTGGTGGCCATCTAGACTGATTCTGTACCTTGACTGATGTGAACAGTGCCTCAAAAAATGAGTGCTTTCTTTCTGCCAGGTCTTCATACACAAGTGGCAGAGGATGAGCAATCACAGCCATCATGTGCTCAGATTTCTGTTCTCCATAGTGACTTCATTAAATTATATTCCTACCAAAATTCGTTTTATTTCTTGATTGTAGCACTTCTGAAGAACTTCAGGGCAGTTTTGATTTACATTTCTTTGGTGGCTAACATATTGAACTTTTAAATTTTAACTATTGCAAGCTTCATACACTATATTTTGATTGTATCTAAACCACCTTGCCCATTTCCATCCCTCTTATAACCCTATCCAGCTGGATTTCATTTATCTTGGTGTCCTAGTTTGTCTTCCATTGCTGTGACAAAACACTCTAACCGTCACCAACTTGGGGAGGAAAGGGTTTATTCAGCTTACATCTCCTGGGTCACAGTTCATCACTTAGGGAGCCCAAGGCACAAACTCAGGGCAGGAACCTAGAGGCAGGAGCTGAAGCACAAGCCATGGAGGAATGCTGTTTACTGGCTTGCTCCCCTGGCTCATGTCCAGCCCGCCTTCTTATACAGTACACAACAACATGCCCAGGGTGGCACCACTCATTGTGGACTGGGCCCTCCCACACTGCTCAACCATCAAGACAATACTCCACAGATGTGGCCACAGGCCAATCCAATGGAGCCAATTCCCCAATTGAGGCTCCCTCAACCCAGGTGTGTCAAGTTGACACTAAAGCTATCCAGCACAATTGACCCATTGTCAACTTGACACACAAAACACATCACTATTAAACCACCACCTTTCCAGTTCTTGTCCCCAAAGTATGACGTTAACATTAATCACAACCTAAGACAGTACCACATTAAAAGTCCCACAGTCCTTAAAATGTCCAAATGCTTAAAAGTTCAGTCTATTAAAAGTCTCTTAACTGTGGGCTGCTGTAAAATCCAAAACAAGTACTGTCTTATTTCAAAGGGAAGAATCAGGCACTCTCAAACAAAACCTGAGTCCAGCAAAGAAGCTCAAGGCTGGTCACCTGGGATTCACTCATGATCTTCTGGGCTCCAAAGGGTTTCGGCAGCTCCCCCTCTCCGACTCGCCCATCCGTGGCACACACAGCTCATCTCGCAGACCCAGGCCAACTCCATTTCACACCTGCCGCTGCTCTTGGTGGTCATCCCATGGTCCCGGAATCGCCAAAAAGCTGGGGTCTCCACTGAAACTGAGGCAGCACCTTCACCAATGGTCTCTTCTGACTTCTCCTGGTGCAAAACCTCAGCTTCTCTCCATGACCCCTGCAATCCTGGAGTCTTCACTGCAACTAAGGTGCACTTCCACCAATGGTCTTTCCTGAACTCTCACAGGGCCAAGCCTCAGCTGCTCTCTGTGACCCCTCAAATTTCAACACCAGAACCATATAGGAGACTCTTATGCACTACCAAGTTCTGCTTCTGGCTTGAGATGGAGGCTCAGGCACCTTCTGGAACACAGCTTCTGTGTGCTGACCCTGAAAAAATTCTTCCCAGAAGATTTCACCACAGTGATGCTGGTCTCTTGTAACTTACAGCTGATTTTTCAGCCCCAGCTAACCAGCATCAGTTGTCCCAGTACAACAAAGATTTCACTTCAGACTCTGGTCTCTTGTTACTTACAGCTGATTCTTCAGCCCCAGCTGACCAGAACCCACAGATTACACAGTTCTGATGATCTCTGCTCCCCTTTGAAACTAGAAACTTCACAAGCCAGGCCTCTATCTTCTACAAGTCTTTCAGCAAAACTGTTCTAAGTTCCACAGCCACGATCTTTAGGCATTCAAAGATCTTCCCAGCCCAAAGTTCCAAACGCCTCCACAATCCTTCACCAAAACACCAAGGTCAGGTCTGTCACAGCAATACCCCACTCTTCTGGTACCAATTTCTGTCCTAGTTTGTCTTCCATTGCTGTGACAAAACACTCTGACTGACACCAACTTGGAGAGGAAAGCGTTTATTCAGTTTACATCTCCCGGGTCACAGTTCATCATTTAGGGAGCCCAAGGCAGGAACTCAGGGCAGGAACCTGGAGGCAGGAGCTGAAGCACAAGCCATGGAGGAATGCTGTTCACTGGCTTGGTCCTCTGGCTCATGCCCAGCCCGCCTTCTTATACAGTACACAACAACCTGCCCAGGGTGGCACCACTCATTGTGGGCTGGGCCCTCCCACACTGCTCGACCATCAAGAAAATACTCCACAGATGTGGCCACAGGCCAATCCAATGGATCCAATTCCCCAATTGAGTCTCCCTCAACCCAGGTGTGTCAAGTTGACACTAAAGCTGTCCAGCACACTTGGCATCTATATTAAGCCTCTTGAGCCAAGTAGTGTCTCCAAATGTCCTTTGGCTATGCATGCCTCCACTGAACCTGAATAACCTGTGTAGCATCACACCCTTAAAGAAACCCAACTCTCCCTCCCCCAGTAGTTATCAGTTCCTCAGCTAAGGCTGGGGCTTCTCCCCACTTCCGTACTTCTGTTCTGGGATTTTATCTGGCTCGAGCTTACATGAGGATTGCGCATGCTGCTACCATTGCCGTATGCTCAGACGAATGACTTCCCAGCTGTCTGGAAAACTGTTCTTTTGTGGTCATCTACCAACTCTGCCTCTTACACAACTTTTGCCACCTCTTCTTCTGCAAATAGTCCCTGAGCCTTGGGTGACAGAGGTTTGATATAGGTATTCTATTCAGGAATAAGAATTTAACAGTCTCTTGTTGCACGAGAACTCTTAATATTTGTTCTGCCACCTGTTCTACTGTTTCTGGTGTATTAAATGAATAGGTTCCATTGTAGATATGCCATTTAAGGCTGGGCACCTCATAGACAATTGTTCTCTGCATTGTACTAGGTGCAGAACTTTGTAATAGACCCCACTTGTTGCAAACAGAAACTTTTTGTTGAGTGGTGAGAGGTATACTTCTTTGTAACTATAAGGATACATTTAGAATGCAGTAAGAAATCACATTTGTCTAGGGACGTGAAAATAGTAGGTTTTTCTCTAGGATCTAGAACCTCTCCAACCATGTATATTTTGCTATGTTTATAGTACCACATATGAGTTCCTTCCCATTAGATTTTTTTAAAGAGCTCTTTCTTTTTTCTTTTTTTTTTATTTTATTTATTTATTTTTTATGTGTGTGAATGTACTGTCTGCATGTAGGTTTGTGTACCCATGTTGTGCAATGCCACGGAGGTCAGAAGTGGGTGTTGGATTCCCCTGGAACTGGAGTTTTCCTGGAATTGGAGTTACAGACGGTTCTCAGCCGCCATGTGGGTGCTGGGGATTGAACCTGGTTCCTCTGCAAGAGCAGTTGGTGCTCTTAACCACTAGGCCATCTCTCCAGACCCCTCCCATTAGATTTTAAGTACAATCAGACAACTGTTGATTATCCCCAAGGTACAAATGCCACTACTACACCAGTAAAGATTATTTGTTGAGTTTATAGACTTTACAGCTATATGGGATCATTGATTGATTTTCTCTGTTGATAGTTTGCATAGTATCTTCTCATACTAAGGAAGCTAGTCTACAGAGAGGCTTCCAAATTAGCTTCAACTCAGTTTCTTCAAGTCCTGTGTCTGAATTATGTCCTATCTTCAGCAACCAGCTCTACTTTTAAGTTCTGTAAGACAATCAAAGGTTGTGGCAACAGCCTGTGTTTTGGGGGGAGTCTCTTGAGCTACCTTGACTAATAACTGGAAGGGTGGTTTCCCCTGTTTGACACTGTGTTTTCTGATACTAAACATTTTAATATACATCTATTGTTCATTTTTATGTCATCTTCTGAGAACTGTCTTTTCAAATCATTTTCCTTATTTGTAGATTGGATTATTTGTTCTCTTGTGATATATATATATATTCTGGTTATGAATCTCCTGCCTGATGTGTGCTGGTAAGGATTCTGCACTCTAGGCTGTCTCTTCAATCTGATAATTGTTTCCTTTTCTATGAAGAACCTATTTGATGCCAAATAATTCAATTGTCAATTCTGTCTATCATTTCTTGATCTACTGAATGCCCGTTCAGAAAGTTACCTATTCTTGGCCTAGCAGTTAAGAGTGCCGACTGCTCTTGCAGAGGACCTGGTTTCAATCCCCAGCACCCACATGGTGGCTGAGAACCATCTTTAACTCCAGTTCCAGGGGAATGTGACACCCTCTTCTGACCTCCGAGACATTGCATGACACAGGTGCACCAACCTACATGCAGACAGTACATTCATACACATTAAAAATTAAAAAAAAAAAAACAAGAAAGTTACCTATTCTTGCATCTTGAAGCATTTTCCTCTGGTAATTTCAAAGTTTGGTTCTTAGTTTAAGATTTTTGACCATTTAAATTTATTTTAACCAGAATATTCTATGAGGACTTAATTTTATTTTTTGCTTTGATGACTAATTTAGCTATCATTTTTTTCCTCTATGTGGTTTAATATGCTTTGCAGTTTTCAGTTTAATAGATATAAAAATTCTCAAACAATATTTATTTGGAGATAATATGGCTAGTCCTCCATTAAGAGAATTTCTATTCTCTAACAAAACCTCAAATATTTTAAGGTTTTATTTATGTATATGTATGTGTATGTTTCTGTGTGTATGTGCATATGTGTGTGGGTACCCATAGATGCCAGAAGAGGGTTTTTGATCCCCTGGAATTGGAGTGATATGTATTGTAAACCACTAGATATGGGTGCTGAGAACCAAACTCAGGTTCTCTGTAAGCACATGCTATTAACCACTGAGCTGTCTCTCCAACCCCCAGTGTTTAGCTTTAAAAAGGGAGGAATATTCCAATGTGCCCCCCTCCATTGCTACTACTTTTCTATCCTAGTTATTTTCTATTTCTGTGATAAAAAACTGACCAAATGTAGCTTGGAGAAGAAAGGATTTATGTGATCTTATCATTTCCCAGGTCACAGTACCTCACTCAGAGAAGCCAGGGCAGGAACTCAGGAAAGGAACCTGGAGGCAGGAGCTGAAGTACAGACCATGGAGGGTAGCTGCTTATTGGCTTGCTCCCTTGGCCAGTGCTCAGCCTGCTTTCTTATATAATACAGGACCACCATCCACTTCACTCAACAATCAAGAAAACGCCCCACAGACCTGGTCACAGACCAATCTAATGGGGGCGATTACTAAACTGAGCTTTCCTCTACCCAGGTATATCAATTAAAGCTATTCAAAGCTTTTTCAGAGTCCTTCAAGTAATATTATAAAGTCCTCTCTCTCTCTCTCTCTCTCTCTCTCTCTCTCTCTCTCTCTCTCTCTCTCTCTCTCTCTCTCCCTGTTCAGGGGTTCTGTTTTCTGTAAGATTCTTTCATTGCCTCCAGATGACCACCCCCATGCTGTCTTTTCATGGAGTCATTCTTTTTCTACATGCACACCCCAGTATATTTCTGTGTATCCTAACCTATTTGGGTAAGGTTAATAGATATTAACAGCCTCGCTTCTTATTTAATTCTTTAGTTGAACTGTCTCCTAACACAAGTTAAGCACCAAGATACTAAAGATTACAACCACAGTGTCCAAATTCTGAAGACAGGATTCAGCACAAAATGGCTCATTAGCAGATGCTCAAAGACTATGGCAATAAGAAAAATGTCATAATGATTTAAATAGTCATCAAAAATGAAGTACAAAATAATAGTAAAGGGAAGCATTGTAAAAGCTGAGGAATTTAAAGATCCCATGGAAAGCATGGATCTTTAGCAGGCAAAGATCATTCTTAAGAGAATATTAGCAAGAAGGCACAACAAATAAATCAACATTTTCTGACTCTGATTTTTGCATAAGTATATTCCATGTGCCTAAATGATACACATAATCTTTGTACAATTGCTAAATCATTTAATTTTTATACTTTATTGATAAATTGTAATCATTAATAAGTATATTTACATTTTAAACCATTTACAGTATTCACTCTGATAGATAATTTTATGTCAAATTGATAGGTTATGTCAAGCTGTTTCAGCATCATAGTGCTGTGACTTTGGTTTGCAGAAGTAATCACCATTTCTAACCAGTTGAATGTGTATAAAAGAAATTGCCCTTCTTTGATGATGTGGGTGAGACTCTCACAGTTTGTTAAACACCTTAAGAGCAAAAACTGTTTATGTGAAGAAGAAATTCCAACTCAACTGTTGTGCAGTAATGTCTTCTGAAATGATACATTTCATCCTGGGAAGAGATTCTTTTAGACTCAGGAAGTAAACAAAACTTCCAGCTTGGGAAATAAACAGCTCACACCTTTCAAGAAGTTTATGAACTACAAGATTTACCAGGTCCCTTCCCAATGTTATATAAACAGTAGTAATTGCTGAGGAGAAGAGACTCTTTGAGTACTGTCACTGTCTGTAAGTCACACAGGGAGCTAGGTAATACCAGCAGGCTGGGGTAAGTTCCACTCCTTTTGCTCTCTTCAGGCTGTCTTGGAGTCTCACCTTCAGCTACCTCTACTCCATGTTATAGGTTCAAGACCTCATGTGGGGAAAACAAAGTTGATATCAATACATGACCTCGGATGATCATACTTCTGTGCTTTTGGAGCATATAGTTTGACTACATGAGGACTTCCTTACTGACTGTGGGCATACACACACACACACACACACACACACACACACATAAACCATTTCTGGAAGATCTAATTATCTTTTGGCAGGAACACGCCCTCATATGTGTTTAGATATCCTGAAAAAAAAGCACATTGCCTATATTGAATATTCACTTTAAAAGTTTATGGAGAAAATAATGTGGGTTTTTTTTTTTATTTGTGAGACAGAGTCTCCCTTTAGTCCCAACTGGCCCGGAGTTCCCTCTGTAGACCAGGCTGGCCCTGACCTCACAGAGATCCACCTGCCTCTGAGTGCTGGGATTAAAGGTGTGTGTTACCACTCCAGGTGGAGAAAATAATGATTAATGAGGGTTACAAATAATAGGAATAACTAAATCACAATAATTAGAAAATTAGAGAATTTGTTCAAAAAGTAAATATTTTCAATACATGTTCTTTAATGGATTGAACTATTTATCTAATGTAATGTCATATATTTCTGAATTTGTAAACAAAATAGTTGCAGACTAAACAAAATATACCTCTAGAATTTTATAAATTGAACTTTGGGTGATTTACCTTCTCTAACTGAAATGCTGAGGGTAGAATTTATCACTGATGCCATACAGAGCCAAAAAGTCTGCCTGAAACATTTTTTTATTTGGAGGAATCTTATTTTTGGTGACAGGAGGAAAAACAATGATTGGAAAATGCGATCAGTCAGAAGATAAAACCATTTTTCTTGTGCACAAATCACAGATCCATGGAAACTAAAGTTTGAAGATGACCCAATGTCATTGAATTATTATTTTTAAAAACTCCAGAGGAATTTAATGAAAATGGTCTTGTTTCTTGTTTTATTAATGTTTTAAAGGCATTTCAGATTTAGCTTTACGTTTTAAACTGTTTGTTTATTTATTTATATTTTGTTTATAATTGTTTTGTCTGCATGTATGTGACTACACCTATCTTGTACAATGTCTATGGATGCCAGAGACGCCATTGGATAACCTAGAACTGGAGTTACAGATGGTTGTTAGCTACCATGTAGGTGCTGAGAATAAAACCTGAGTCCTTTGCAACACCAGCTTGTGCTCTTAACCTGTTAGCATTATCTGCAGCCCTTATATTACAATTTTCATTGTAGAAATGTCCTTCAAAATGCCTGGACTTAGAATGGCAATGTTTTTTAAATGTTTAAAATGAAATGGAGATAATACAAAATGCTCTATTGTAAAATTCAGAAACTTTATACTATATGATAGGATAAACCTTGCCATCTTGAATACTACTAGCAAGTATATTAAACAGAGACTCTTTGGATAATAAGTTGATCATTCAAATTCTGCCTGAATATACATATACCATATTTGAAAGTTATACTGCACATTTCTAGTAGAACTTCAGAGTACTCACAAGAGGGTGGATATGTCTACTATCTTTCCAGGTCGAAGTCAAATTCCGAGCTTCACAGTTCATCTCCACTATGAATCTCGGCTCCCTATGCCTCTACAAACTACTACTCATGTTTAGTGACTACCATACTTCGAAAGCATAGCTCTGAACATGTCATGGGCCAATACACATCTTTCAATGGCTACAATACTTAGGAAATTGAAGTATTGGAGTAGAAATAATCTCCTTAGAATTAGATCTTCAGCACATAATGTGCCATACATTTGTGTCTTTTCTCCCTCTCATTCCCTATTACTTGGTTTTATAATGCACCTACCAGTCTCTAAAGATGTCTTCCATTCTCTGGACTCTTTGTCATGGAATATTTTCCAGTTTCTTCCCCCAACTGAATTCAGTAATAATTTACTGATGCTTTACATAGTTTTTAAATTTTATTTAAGCTCATATCATATTTGAAAATCAACCCAGAGTCCTCAACTACAAATTAGTCTTTCTTCTGTGTCCTCCATTAATGTAGTTGCTTCCCCTATCACAGCATTTGTTAGAACGTTGTATCTGAGGTACAGTTTATAAAGGTGCTGTTTGCTTAGTTGTAAGCAAATGCCTAATGTTTATTTTTTGTTTCTTCCATAGGACTTGCACTGTCTAAGTCCATTGAGTACTAATTTGTTGCAATACAGACTTTACTAATTGTTACCATGGCCCACAGATTTGGATAACAAAAGCATAATGTATGTTATACATATACGAGTTACAGAAAATAGAGAGTGGAATTTGACATAATCTACACTATAACTAGCCTCTGACAACTTTTTGAACCTCTTGAAGCTTCAGTTTCCTTATTTACAAAAATAATAATTTTATAACTATATCCCTTGGAAGGTTTTATGAGGATTACATTGTATACTATTATTCAAATTCAGATATATTCAACTTGTGGTCCATAGACTGCATGAACTTCAACATAACTATAAATGCAGCTTAACACTACATTGTAAACCTGAATGAGACATCTACAATTCACCTTCTACACCTAAGGCTCAGTGAGCACTGTGGAAGATAGGGTGGAAAGAATGTAAGAGCGAGAGGGACATGTCATTTACTGCTAGTTAATTATCAGGAGCTACACCAGTGAAATCCTCACAGTATGGTAGTCTAAGAAGATCTGAATAATGACAAAAACCCAATGACATACCAAGGTGGATGAGAGAAATTTATGGGGTCCTGCCTCAAGATGAAAAACCCAATGACATACCAAGGTGGATGAGAGAAATTTATGGGGTCCTGCCTCAAGATGAAAAGCTGCAGGTAATCAATGGACTCTGAGGGAAGGAGAATCAGTTTTCCACAGGGAGCAGTTCCCTGAGAGGTAATTTAATACCAATTAGGGAGTTCTAAACACAGGTACATACAAGTAGGAAAAAATAAAAGATATTATGACATGTGTAGGTGATTTGCTTGAACTTGTTTCCACGGTTCTCAAGCATGAACTTTGTAGATGACAGCATGTTGCACTGTCACAAGGTTGGCCATGCTACTGTAAGTGCTTGGCATAAGAAGCAGCCAATAAAAACTAGTTATTAATATTATACTATCATTTTCATAATTAAATATAGTTACTCTTTAAAATAAATCATTGAGACCAAAATTAAAAAGATAGCACTAATATCCAATTAGAAAAAAACTTATGAACATTGTATGCTTGTCATGTGGTATAATTTTAGGCATTTAAATTCATGCCTATGGAAACCCACAACAGGTTTGCAGTGCTAGATCATTGTATCATTGACATTCATTTTGCCTCACCCCACTGCAGTCCTTCATTAATTGGTGAATGCCCCTTTATACCAAATTTATAAAATGATATTTAAATAAAGTAACTCAGGTAAACAAAAAGCAAATGTAACTTTCAAATTTTCAGAATCATTTTATTTGGGAGCAATTTTATGTATATATATATTTATATGTGTGTGTGTCTGTGTCTGTGTCTGTGTTTGTGTGTCTCTGTGTGTCTCTGTGTGTATTTGTAGAGATTTGCCTCACTTGGTAACTGTGAACTTTCCAAGGTATGAATAATCTTCCTCAGCTTTCGTCTTTTTGACACATTGCTTCTCATTGCCTAGTAGATCTTCAAGAAGCATTTCATGAATTAAAATGTATTTGTTTATCTTTCAGCTTCCTCTCTCTTTCTCTTTATCTCTCTCTCTCTCCCCTCTCTCATTCACCCTCTCTGTCTCTGTCTCTTTCTCTTTATCCCTCTTTTCCTAACTACCTCCCACCCATATTCAACTAGATTTTCTAAAGCAGGCTTTTCTAGTTGTTTTTGAGTGAGTTTAATGTAGTTCTACTGGAGTCTTGATGCAAAGTGCAATTTTCCAAGACTAAACAATGACATAAAAAAGAATATCATTATGTTTGGTCTCAGTACTCCTTCACATATAGAAGGCTAATTGAAAAGAAAGCACATGCTCAGAAAAGGCATGCCAATTAGTTTTCCCAACATGGGCATGTCTCAGTCTTTTTCTTCATGATTCCCCTGTGGATCTGATTTACAAATCTGCATAGGATAGATTTCTAGGTAGATAATATTATCTCAGGCACAATGACAGGGAAATTTTTTAAATGAAGGTGTGCAATTCACAGAAGTTCAATAATCTAACCATTTTTCTGCAATTTATTCCTGTTGAACTTGTCTCAGAATATTTCCCCAAATAAAAGTCCAGGACTTCTTGTCTTATTCTTACCCAATTTAAAATTCCACACCTAGAGAACTTTCCAAGGTATGAATAATCTTCCTCAGCTTTCCCCTTTTTGTTAATTTCATTTTGAATCCCAAACATTTGGGATATAAAAGTGGGACACAGGCTTTAAAGAAAGCTTGAACATGTAAACCTTGGGCAATGGTGGCATCAAGCACTGGACCCATGCCAACTTAATTAGACAAGGATCCAGAGGGGAGGAGAGAAATGTGCACCTGGCCATGCCCAGCCTAGAAATACTGAAGACTGATTGTTACTGGGTATAGGAGAGTACACCTTGCTTATGATCTCAAGATGTGCTGACTAGACTGCAGTGGAAGAATTTTTGCTCAAGGACATTTGGCTTCAAATGCTTGACTGGATAGGTCTTACCACGTGTGGTTGAATAAGTGAGGTCTGATGAGGGGGTTTGGAGAGGCAAGGATGATGGAGGAGGTTGAGAACTGCGCTATGAAAATACCAAAGCTTAATAAGATAAGATAGACTAAAATAAAATAAGAGCCCTTCCTACCAACAAGCAACCCAAATTAGAAAATGGAGATAATTGTGTGCTAGTATCACTAACAAGAAAAAGTTAAAGAAAATGGATAAAAAAATACACAAGGTATAGGAAAATACATGCCCTTCAGCTTCAAAGATGTAAATTAATTCTTTTGAAGATGCAGAGATATTTGAGGTTGTAAATTACAATGTCAAATTAGATAGAAATCTTCAGTATAGTTCAGTCTCAAAACCATGCAGTGTTTTTTATACTGAAAAAGATTTGTATCACCCATGTCACAGAACAGACAGATGTGAAGTGATAGTATTTTACAGATGAATGATAGGCCTGCACCTGGAATTTAGTGTTCAGGTTTGTGCTTATCTGGTACTCAAAAGATCTAGATAAATGGAAAATAGTTCAGAAAAAGCAAAGAAAAAGATGGTTAGTGGGATGAAAGTTTTGATGGATGGACTGAAAAAAAAGAAGCATATTTGAGATTTCTAAACAAGATTTTGAGGGAGAAATCAAGAAGAAAATTCTATTGATATCAGGTGACTTTTTGATGCTATATTTAATAAAAAGTACTTGAGGGAAAATTAATCCATAGTATTTGGAGCTAGTATAATGAAATGAAATTTTGAGTTATCTAATTATGCTAGATAGCTCTAGTCATAACTTGTCACACCTGGGTGGAGGAAGCCTCAATTGGAGAATTGCCTCCATCGGGCTGGCCTGAGGCCATGTTTGTGGGGTATTTTCTTCATTGATGGGTGATGCAGGAGGGCCCAGGCCACTGTGGGTGGTGTCACCCCTGGGCAAGTGGCCATGTCTTTTATAAGAAAGCAGGCTGAGCATGAGCCAGGGGAGCAAGCCAGTAAGCAGCGTTCCTTCATTGCCTGTGATTCAGCTTCTGCATCCGGGTCCCTGTCCTGAGATCCTATCCTGGGCTTCCTAAGTGATGAACTGTGACCCAGGAGACGTACTAGTCAGACTGTTTTTGTCACAGCAATTGAAAAGCAAACTGGAATGCTAATTATCTGTGAAAATTTTCCAACTCAAACAAATGACCATCAAATTCTTCTCATTTTCTAGCCCAGAGAACTGCATTATGAGTGTCGCACAGAACTGCAGATGTTCCTATCCCAACCCTAGCTCTTGAGCGCATTGTTACAAGGTTTAGAGTATTATCCAGGGATGCACATTAAATATTGCAAAGCATTGTTATCGTAGCAAAGAATAAGTTTTTAGACAAGACAGCCTCAATTTTGTCTCATTCAGCTATAAAGAAGGATTAAATTATATGCTAGAAAATTGATGGAACTGGAATCATCATACAAAGCAAAATAAGCCCGATGCTGAAAGACAGATATCACATGTTTTCTTTCATTTGTGAGTTCTAGGTTTTATTTCAATATATAAACTCATTTATATGTATGATGTAAAAGCAGAAATAAGATTGTCTTGGGAAAGAAATTTACTGGAAGTGAAAGAGAAGCAAGAAAGAGTATAAGGCATGTGCATGGTCCAGGTGTATGATATATTTGAATGAAGACATCTGTAAACCAGATCAATATGTGCAATAAATATATCCCAATAGAAGACTTTAAACATAAAAACAAAGATTAGGATCTGCACATCAGTTAAAACAATTTCCCAACTTTCATTCATACAATTTCATTCATACAACCCTCTCATCCTGGGTACTTTAATTATCTCTTTAGAATAAGTAAATGCTATTTTCTCTCAGTCAGTGGCTTAGACAGTCTCTCAATGTGTTATATCTATGAGAGCCTTCTAAAAGAGGTGAGAGAAAATTTAAGGTGTCCTTAAATTTTTGGTGTGGAGAAGTTGGGATACCACTCCATCAACTCTTCTGCCCACATACATACCCACTGTTGTTCTGAGTACGACAGATATGAACGCTATATTGGAGTCTGCTTCTTTGCACAAAGTCCAAAAATATATAAAACAGCTGTCAGAAAACATTGATCCCTGAAAATTCTACAAGATTAAAACGAGTTATTTTTGACAGCTTATTACAGAATACTGTTGAAGAATTAATAATGAAGGTATTAGTGAAGAAAAAAGAAAAACTTGTTCTGATGCCTCTTATGATGGTAAGGTAGATTTCATTCAAAACTATTAGGATCAGTCCCTAAGACTACGATAACAGGGAAGATATACATAATAAAGGGATGGATAGACATCAATAGCCAGTGTGCAAAGTGGCATCTGGAAATGGGGCCCAGAGGATAAAAATTTCTGAGAAGAGACATTCAGTTTGATGTTCATGGTAAACTGCTTAGATTCTAAAAATAGGTCATGGTCATGAAAGTCAAATATGGGAATAATGATTTTTTTCAATGAAATATTTTTATTGTTCATATATATACATAAATATACACATACATAAATATATACAAACATACATACACATATCACCTGAGTTGGAGGATTTTATTTTTTTATTTTTATTTTTTTGCTAAAAGATGTCATGTTTTCCTTAAGGACTTGTTTGAAGGCTCCTCCCAGGCAAGCCCAAACAAACATCAATCCTGCCCCCGTGCTTCACATTGGGGTCCCTCCAATACCACGGTCATTCAAATGAGGTCCAGCAAGCACGCATCCTGTCCTGATCCCCCTGTGCTGGCCTCCTTGACACAGCCTGGGTAGTCCAATAATGGCAGTCCATACTCTGAGGAGGCTGAAATCCCAGCAGCCACTCAGTCTACAGGTTCAATATCTCAGCAGTACCAATCTGGCATTGAAGGTTTGGAGGATTCTTGGAGAGACATGAGTCTTCAGTCCATATTGGAAGGTTAAAAAAAAGCAAATCGGCTTTACATGAAGGATGCTTGTACTCATAAATTATTACTTATTGTTAAAAATGAAAAAAAAATAAAGAAGAAAAAAATAAAAAAATAAAAAGCTGTGGCTCATGTCTTCGAAGAATGGCAAGAGCAGTGGCAGCCACAGAGTAGATTCACTTGCCAGTAAGAATTGAAGACAGGCCAGGGCTGGAGAGATGGCCTAGCGGTTAAGAGTGCCGACTGCTCTTGCAGAGGACCTGGGTTTGATCCCCAGCACCCAGATGGTGGTTGAGAACCATCTTTAATTCCAGTTCCAGGGGAATCCAACACCCTCTTCTGACCTCCGTGGCATTGAACGACATGGGTGCAGACAGTACATTCATACACATAAAAACTAAATAAAAGGGGGATACAGATAGATATGAAACCTTTTTGTCAAAAATCTTGCAATTCAAATCGTAAAACTAACTACGGGAAAAGATTTGTATGTTTCAACAGGTCAAAATGTCACCAACTTAATGGCTGAGAAAGAAAAGATACGGCTTTGCATTGAGTAGGATGTACCAGAAAGTGCCAACAGAAAGGTTGGCCCATCTGAACATTGAAAGGAAGAAAAGCCTCAGATTGCTACAAACATCAAACCCCTCTGTGGATCCTACTTGTAACAACTATTTATAATGAGTCCTAACGCAACTTACCTTCTAGGTGCTGCAAGGTTTTGATATGAGAGACTTTCTTACCTCCCCACCATAGAACAAGGAGAAATATGATGATGATGAGGTCGTTCTCCAACTATAAATTAGAGCCAACTGTTATAGAGGTAATCGCTTATAAAACCGGTAAAACTGCCTTCTTTTTTTTTTAATTTTTAATTAATTTTATTTATTTCTGTATGTGTATGAATGTACTGTATGCATGCAAGTTTGTGCACCCGTGTCGTGCAATGCTGCGGAGGTCAGAAGAAGGTGTCGGATTCCTCTGGAACTGGAG
>VZQC01003653.1:49259-109114 GCA_009823505.1 Rhizomys pruinosus
CTGTCTATTGCGGGGTTCTATTGCTTTTTTGTATTTGTATGTTGCTTGTTTCTTTCTTTAGTGTCTGGAAATTTTCCTCTACTTATTCTTTGTTGAAGATCTGATCAATTACTATTCTCTTGGATTTTCTCCTTCCTCCTATGTCTATGATGGGATGGTTTGGTTTTTCATTCGTGTCCCCATATTTCTGGTTCGTTCAACTTTGTGTATTTTTAAATTTTTCCTATGCATAATGTCTGTATATTTCAGAGTATGAATTACTTGTGTCACGGTCTGTTACTTGTCGTTCCTCCATTCTACTTATGGGCCTTTTCATCTTTATCTTCTTTTGATGACTGATGTTACTAATTCTTTTTCTCAGTTTCCTTCCTGTGTTTTCTTTGAGTATACCTCCATTTCCTTTTCGAGCTTTCAATCTTTCATTCGTGCTTCTACAATCTCTCTTGGTGCTCCTTTTCGTTGTGCGTGGTCAGTGACTTTTTTTCAGTTGTTGTTTTCTCCCCCCATGCTATCCAATTCGACGTTTGTTATTTCTCCCTCTAGTTCTTTCTGGGTTTGTCATTATGTTATTAGATTCTGTTCCGAAGTTGTCATTGTATCCTCTAAGTCCTTTTTGAGTTCTGTCATTTTCTTTTTACTTTTCCCTAACTTCTTCTTTTTTTCTTAATTTCTCTGCGAATGTCTGCAATTATTCGTTCTAAACTCTGTTCTTGGGTCTACCTCCAAGGGGACTCCCATTGTGGCTACTCTCCTCCAGGTTTAGTAGGCCTGGTGTGGGAGTATCCCGTGCCTTTCCAATCGTTGTCCCTTCGTCGTGTCCTGGCATATGGATTTCCCTTTTGTAGGGTTCAAGTCACAAACGAATTTTCACATATATAGTGGAGTGGTTTCTAGCCTCCTTCCCATGCTTTTTTTTTTTTTTTTTTTCTTTTTTATGCCGTTGTATTTGAGGCTGGCTCAGGTTTCAGGTTTCATTTCTGTGTATATATTGGATGTTGAAAGCCTAAGTTCGTCTTCTACTATTACTGATTCTGAAGGTTCTCAAAACGGCAAGACCAATTGTATTCTTAGCATTCATTATGGCCTCCAAGGCTTGCTGTACAACGTTTCTTGCGCGCGCGGGTTGGGGGGGTTTTGTGTGATGTATGTTATGGTGGGCTGGCGTTCGATCGTATGTTCCACGCGCCCGTCCTCTCTGCGGGGAACGTAGTCGGGTCACACGAGACCTCTCCCAGCTGCCCCCCGCCAACCCCGCCTAAGTGAGGTCTGTGTACCTGGCCTGGCGCTTTATGGGTCTCCCCTGCGAACCCGGTCCCCGCTCACCAGTCCAGCCGGGACCAGAGCAGAGGGAAACGCGACCCTGCTCACCCGAGCGCGGTC
The DNA here is from genome assembly GCA_009823505.1 of Rhizomys pruinosus. NCBI lineage: Eukaryota > Metazoa > Chordata > Mammalia > Rodentia > Spalacidae > Rhizomys > Rhizomys pruinosus. The sequence continues at coordinate 50,640 of VZQC01003653.1, forward strand.
CCTCTGGGCCGGGGACCCCGTAGACGGGTTCACAGCGAGACCCTCTCCCAGCTGCCCCCCGCCAGACCCCGCCTAGAGCTGTGTACCTGGCCTGGCGCGTTATGGCGTCTCCCCTGCGACCCCGGTTCCCGCCCACAAGATTATTTGATTTCTTAAGTCAAAATACATGCCCACGGCATATGTGTATTCTAAGCTGCAGCAGTCTGTAAAGCTAAAGCTTTATGTGAAATAGAGACTAGGAGCTACAGAGAAACAAAGAAGCTCATGGAAATGAATATTTCACATTTATATTAATTCTACTGTCACTAGAATTCCACTGTTACTACTAAGTAAATATCTCTGAAAAATCAGGTTTTGGTCTATTTTGGACTATTATTGGTCTATATTTGGACTATTATTCATGTGTTATTTCATCTGCTGCTTTCCCACTAGAAAAATCAGGTTGTGGTCTAGCCTATACTATGTATAGTCATAGATGCAAATGATGTGGGGGAAAAGCCCATGTGAGACCTTCACTTCCCCTGTAGTGTATGCAGAAGGAAAGAGTAGGTACAGAGCACAATCAGAGGGGGCCTGCTGGAACAAGAACATTGTAGGCACAGTGTTCCTACTTCCAAGTTGAGGCTTAGGGCTTTCCAGTGAAGAGAGATCCTTGAAAACATCTTTTTTTTCACTTTGGGCTATTATAACTTCCTACTACTAACATCCTAAAGGGAACACAAAAAGAACTTATCAATCAATACAGATCACAAGTGAGTATTTAGAGTGTTTTTGGATTGAAAGGACAAATTTGGGACATCCATAGATTTGCAGGACTTAGTTAAGTCAAGCCTTTCAATTTTGACTAGCATACAGGGGTTAGGTTAAGCTATGATATGATAGTTTAAGATGAGTGAACACATTGATATGAGTTTAAAAGGAAACTTGAGCACTAAAGGCAACTGGACAATCCCAGTTGAGTGAACTGTTGAAGACTAAGCTCTGACCCAAGTCATGGATTTTCAGGCAGTAAATCTAAACTAAACCGTCCATACCAACATTATATTCCTAAGCAGGAAGTTCTTGGAATAAAAAAGTCATTGTATAAACTCTTATGGTCCTAAAGGGCTAAAAAGTTTTATATTCTTAAGTGGGGCTGTTGACCCCACAGTTAGGCTGAAGAGGGCACATGCAGTGGGATAACCCCACAGCTGTGACACTGATGGTTCTAAGGCCAAACACAAAGCAAGCCTGATAGCCCTGTGGCAAAACACGCAGCTGCGGGACTGTTAGTGCCACATCCAAACATGAGGTTGAGGAGCTGGTGGTTTCCACAACCTAACAAGCTGAAGAGCCAGCTGTGGGGTTGATAGCACTACCACCAAGCACGTAAGCAGCAAGAGCCCAGGGACCACGTCTGATGGTGAAAATCCGTGAAAATTTGTCTATTCTATGAAACAGGCAGCTTATATAGGTCGCACATCCCAGTGACCAATCCTAGACCTCCACATCATCACTCACCATCCCAGCTCATGGGGTGTGGCCAGAAAGGACATGCAGACAATCAAGTTGGCTCATGGCGCCCCTGCATGCTAGCCTGCATATGTGCAATGAGTCCAGGACTGCTGTCCAACATTCTTGTTATTAAAGATGTCACTGCAAGTTCTTTGACATTTTGTGAATTCATAATGTTCTTCTTATTACAAGCTTCCAGAGGTAAAGCATAGTTCTCACTACTGTCACAGCATTTGATCAAGCATAAAGTGCATGCTGTTTCTTTTTTTATTTTATTTTTTTATTTTTTTAATTTTTGTATGTGTATGAAAGTACTTTCTGCATGTAGGTTTGTGCACTCGTGTCGTGCAATGCCGCGGAGGTCAGAAGAGGGTCTTGGATACCCCTGGAACTGGAGTTCTCCTGGAATTGGAGTTACAGATGGTTCTTAGCTGCCATGTGGGTGCTGGGGATCGAACCCAGGTCCTCTGCAAGAACAGTCGGTGTTCTTAACCACTAGGCCATCTCTCCAACCCCAATGTGTATGCTGTTTCTTTGATGCTGGCCATGAGTGTTGTGAGAGATAGAATTCATAACTAGGCAATCAGAAATTACCTAACAGTAATCCCTCCTATTCTAATACACTGGGACCCTCAACTCACTATTTAAAATATTGAGATTGCAAAGCAAGGTTTAAAGTCTATGTTGACCAGTAGATTCATATATTAGTCTGTTTCCTTTTGTTGTAAAAAATAAATATTAAAAACACGATTGTTTATAAAGGAAAACATTTTTCATACTTGGGGATGATGAAAAATCCAAGGTGGAGAGGCATTTCTGGTGAGAAACTTGCTGTTAGTGGTGACTCTACAAACTCACAACATGGTAGGTATGTGCTGAGACAATGTTCAAGCCCAGAACTCCCCTGCTCTTCATATAAAGCCACCATCTCATTGATTGGAGTGGTGACCAACTTGTTGTCTCACTTGACTTTAATAACTACCCGAAGGTTCTGTTTCCAAATTCCAAAGTATCTGTTTTAACATTGCCTTTAGTAAAGTAATTGTTAAAGAAAAACTGTGTGTATGTGTGTGTGTGTTTATATTAACAGTCATATTTACAGAAAACAGCATTCTATATAATTTGATATGAACCTATGACAACTTGTTTGCATTCGTGCACTTGAATAACTAAACCTCATCCACTCTGTACTAATATTTAAGAACTTAATGTCTACACTGCATTTCCCTTAAAATATTGAAGTAATTTTTACTATAAAAAGCATGTGCACATGGTTATAGTCACAGTCCTCAGGAAGTTGATTCAGGAGGACCTCTTCTGTGCTGAATTCAGGTTCATCCTGGGGAACTAAGATCACACTTATTTATAAAAAATAAAATATTAAAAGCCCATTGAAAATTTTAACACTTTTTTGATTGAGGTACAAAAACAATAAGGTTTTAAGCACATGGTGGTTCTCCAATGTATATTTTATGATTGATTTGGAAAAACAACTATGAAGAGGTTATCTTATGAGCAAAAGAAAGGCAGGTATGCCAGGACAAGAACTTGTTTAATAAGTAACAAAGTTAGTAAAGAGGTACTAACCTCTCAGTATAAACATCACAAACAGCTGGCTTAGTAGGGAGAGAAAGAAATTTTCTTCCTTATGTGGAATTTGTAGACTGCGAGCTATGTTTTATTTGCCTTTTCACTCTAAATTCAAATTCTCCAAAGACTGTGAAAACCTCCTTTCTAGGTGTTAATCTCTTTTTCTTTTGCTGGACACTTAGTTTTCTGAGTCAGTATCAATATCAGGTTCACCTTAGTTTCACTACACCCCTCACTTAGTGACTTACTAATACCAGATATGTAGTAAGTAAATATATTTTGGGTTTGATTGAACTTAGCTAATGCTTCATATTTTCTTGCATAATAGGTCTCTTCCAAATTAAGGAAATTCCTAAACTTTTGATTCTTTTCTTCTTTAACTTCTTCCAATTATGATGTTTCACATACAATTTCAGGTTGAGTAGAATTAGGAATATTACCAATGAAAATTGCTTCAAGTCAAAAATTCCTCCCAGGTACAGAGTGGACAAAGCATTACCTTGGTACAGAACAAACCAGACTTAATTTCATCTTGAGCTGGTGGAAGCTTTCAGCTTATAGCCTCTGGCTCTGCGGAGACCTCAGCCTATCTTTCATCTCTTGTGAAAAAGAAATTTTCTTGGATACAGATAGGATTTTGACTGCACGTTACTTACTTTTGCCCTTATCTCTACTGTGAGCTTTTGAAGGAAACCTTAGCAACTGTGGCACTTTTTAGGAGCTGCCCTGGGCTTCTCCTTTTAATATGAGTCTATGAGAGTACGTATCTCTTAATCATTATCTAGTAAGAAATTTAGATGATGAAAGTTCAGTTCTATAGATAAAACAAGAGTTACTCAGACAAATCTACAAGAGATGTAAAACACAACTATTTCAAGGCTGTCAAGACCTGGAGAATCCAGGAAGCTAAACTTCTGAGGGCATCAGAGAGACTACCAAAGGCAACAGTAGTCACTGAGCAGATGGTTATTTTTTCTGTTTATTTATATCTAACATGAGACTTCTATAATTCTTTTATGCTAAGTTTAGTCGTTGGCATTTAAAGATGACAAAGATGAAAGGAGAATTGGGAAATAAAGATTTTGAGAACAAAAAATCATATGTAGAATGATAACAAATTTCCAATTATGAATGACATGGAGTCAAGTCCTTTTTTGGGTTGAAGATGAGTAGGGTACACTAAATAAAGGTGTAAGAATGGTCTTAACAAAAATAGAAGCTTCTCAGTGTTCCCTGGGCTTTAGGTGTGTCACATAGGGCTAGGCATATCACAGCCACTTTTCTCTGCATTTGATCAGTTATGGAACTTTCTAATAATCTGCCTCTATTGCAAGAAGCCACAATTATCTGTGAATATAAGGATACATATTCTCAAAGCATGTGTATATTTACAGTACTGTAAATGAATGAATTCCCTCCTATTGAGTAGGTCTCAATTTCAATTAAGACAGCTGTTGATTACCCCCCAAGAAAAACAGTGCCATTACTGCACTAATTGCATTAATGTACTCGGGTAATCAGTGTTTTGGTTCCTAGATTTTACAGCTAAATTGGACCGTCAGTTGGTTTTCTCCATTGGCAACTTGCGTAGTATCTTCTGATACTAGGAGAGCTGGTCTCAAGTTCCAAGTCTTGTGTCCGAGGTATATCCTGTCTTCAACAATAGGATCTTATATTCAAGTTCAGGGTGGCAATCAAAGGATATAGAAGTAGCCTGTGGCATTTTGGGAGCCTCTTGGACTACCCTGACCAACTCAAAGGGAGAATCCCCTTCACTGGCACTGTGATTTTCGTTATATAGTCTGCAGCTATATACCTGTACTCATGTATATATCATATGTATTTCTCAGTAAGGTTATGAAATAATACATTTCCTGGCTTCTCAATACCACTCTTTCCATTCTCTTATTCCATGTATAGCCTTCCATCTCAAGGTTACCCACACATACACACACACTTCTCCCTGGATGATGTCTAATTCCTACGATCCCCCTCTCTCAAGCTTCTTTTTCCCCTTTACCCCCATAGTTTCTTTCTATTTTTCCTTATTTCTGCAGTTATTTGGGGATATATATTCACATCTAAATATTTGGAGCTAGGATCCACTGATGAGAGAAAACATATTTAATTTTTTTCTGAATCTGGCTTACCTCATTCAGTATACCAGTTTCTAGTTCTATCTTTTACCAGGAAATTTCATGATTTAATTTTTCTTTACCACTGAAGAGAACTCCATTGTGTATATACACCACATTTTTGTGATCCATTCTTCAGTTAAGGAACATTTAGTTTGTTTCCATTTCTTAACTATTGTGTAAAGAAAGAACAGCAGTGAACATAGCTGAGCAAGTATCTCTATAGTAGGATATAGAGTTCTTTGGGTATATGACAAGGAGTGGTATACCTGAATCATATGGTAGAATTATTTTTAGTTTTTTTTTAATCCACATCAATTTCCATAGTGGGCCCACCAGCAGTGAATGAGGGTTCTTCTTTCTGCACATTGTCATCAGCATTCAGGTGCTTTCTTGATATTATCCAATCTGAATGAGGTAAGATGAAATATTAAAGTGATTTTAATTTGCATTTCCATAATTACCAAGGATGTTGAACACTTTCCAACATATTTCTTAGCCATTTTTATTTTTTCGTTGTTTTCAAAAGAGAGTTTTCATCTCTGTTCAAATCTGTAGCCCATTTTGTTTTTGGTTTTGTTTTTTGTTTGTTTGGTTGGTTGGTTGGTTTTTGGTCTTTTTGAGACAGGGTCTCCCTGTAGCCACAGCTGTCCTGGAACTCACTCTGTAGACCAGGCTGGCCTTGAACTCACAAAGATCTGCCTGCCTCTGCCTCCCGAGTGCTAGGATTAAAGGCGTGCACCACCATGCCCAACTTGGTAGCCCGTTTTTAAATTGGGGTAAGGAAGATTGTAAGAGCCAAGGGGACAAAACACCTGCTGCTAGCTAAAGCATATGTATATGTACAAATACATGTATGTATCTATAACAATAATCAAGAAGAGGACAAGAAATTGTGAGAGGCAATGGGAGGGGAATGGGAGGGGTAGGAACAATGTAAATAGAAAAATTTCATGTGAAATTCTAAAATATCAAAAATTAAAAGAAAAATAGAAGTCGTTTATCCAAAGGATATGAAATTATGATTCTGAGATCAATTATTTATATATCTGAAGTCAAGTAGAGAATTTCTGCCTAGAAAAAAAAAAATGGAAAAAAGTGGATGGGACTAAATTCTGCAAAGTTTTGTGGATTCTTATCTCGCTCTTCTATCTCAGCCTGAGACAAAACAGTGCTCTTTAGTGAAAGTTCTTTTATCTTTGTGCTTTCAGCTGAAGCTATGAAAACTGGAAAACAGATTATTCTTCTCTGAAAAAATTACACTATTTTATTAGATTCCCAAAGAACATGAAATGAAACCCAATCTTACTAGCTTTTCTGGGAAAGCAGAAATCCCTAAGCTTAGATGGAGGCTACTGCAAAATTCCACAACTGGGGGGCTGGAGAGATGGCCTAGCGGTTAAGAGCGCCGGCTGCTCTTACAGAGGACCCGGGTTCGATCCCCAGCACCCACATGGTGGCCGAAAACCGTCCGAAACTCCAATTCCAGGAGAACTCCAGTTCCAGGGGAATCCGAGACCCTCTTCTGACCTCCGCGGCATTGCACAACATGGGTGCACAAACCTGCATGCAGGCAGTACATTCATACACATACAGAAATAAATAAAATTAAATTAAAAAAAATTTTAATTCCACAACTGGTCACACACAAAGGATCAACATCTGAGAATGTCCAGTCCTAGGTCACATAACTACAGTGGAACTCTACCCTTAAGGCTTGCGGAATATAGTGAAACGTGCTAGAGACAAAACCAGTGCATCCCTCATCTCTCACCAGTGACGCTTCCTTATACAACAGTGTGAAGCACACAGAAGGCCACAACTGGCCAAGTTTAAAAAAATAAAAGACTCTTAAGTGTGTGTTCCTGAGTGGGACTCCTGTAATAAACCTCACCTACCCAGAGCTCAGGAACCATTACAGAAGAAGGGGCGGAAAGATTGTAAAAGTCAGGGTTGTCCGTAAACACAGGGCAATGGAGGCTTTCAGTCCCCTGGTAGCTTGGAACACAAAACCCATGCCAACTCAATAGGTAAAGGCCCAGTGTGGTTCCATGGAAATAGGTGTTGGACCAGCCTTAGCCTGAGAACTGTTGGAGACTAATTACTACTGGGTGAGGGAGAGTAGATCTTACTCAGTCTCTTGATAGGCTGACTAGACTCCAGTGGATACACATGAGCTGAAGTACATCTGGGTACACATGCTTGACTGGATAGAACATAGTGTATATGGCAGAATGCATGTCTGCTGGGGAGGGAGGATCTGAATGAGAGATGGAGTCTAAATTTGAAATGTACAAAAGCTCGATAAAGGTTTTTAAAAAATAGAAAAACGAGTACAATCATGGGGGGAGGGGGTTGTTACAGCCATACCCTCGGAAAATTAAAGTTAATTGCTCAACAATAAAAGGCAACTGGGGAACATACTAGAAATAAGCTTCTACTTTACTGACAGGACGTAATAACCACCAAACTTGACCAAATGCCAAGAAAGCAACTATTGCAAGACAATTATTCTAGCCATAATTTATCTTTGCTTTCATTTTCGTGAGTTTTATTAATTCATCGAGAAAGAATAAGAATATTTAGAGATTTAACCATAGGTTTAGGGTCTGGCTGAAGGCTCAGTCAGTGAGAGCACTTGCTTCTCACTCATGTAGACATGAGTCAAATCCCCAGCACCCAAATCCTCAGAGATACCCATGCACAGGACAGACACCACAGCACTACTGGGGGCAGCTGCAGGGCATCAGGGGGCTTGCTGGCTGCCACTCTAACTCCAGGTTTAGTGAGAGACACTGTCTCAAGGGAATAGACAAGAATGACAGGGCAGGGCATCCAATGTCCTCCTCTGGAATCTCCACTCATGCACAGCCATGTACACGAACATGTTACTGTGTGCACACCACACAAACATACACATGCATATACACACAAACTCAAAAAAGTATAAATGTAAAAGATACATTAATGATCTATATTGGTAGCAAAGAGCACTTAATTAAGAAAAAAAAATCAAATTTCCTCACCCACCCACCCACCTGTAATAATATTCTGTGAAAATTCTTATTTTACCATATTCCACACAGGAAAGAAGGAAAGAAAAGCGACTGGATTGAAAAATAATTTATAAGGAAAGCATGGCAAAAACCAAAAAAGGAAATTAATCAGATTACTCTCTCACCTTCCAGTGATTGTTGCAGATGTTTTCACAAGTCTCAAGACATCTGCTGTTCATCAGTTCTAACGAATCCATGGTGTCACCATAAAGCGAAGGCATTCCTCTTGCAGTTACAGCCTGGCAGTGCTCAAGGTTTTTCCTCCCACTTTGCTTCTGCACTTGCAATGCACAAGGAACTAATTATTCTAAACAGAATAGCTTTTACAATAGCAGAAATGGGCTTCCTTAATTAACACCATCAAACATGGAACTCCATGATCATAGTGAGCAAGACAAGTGGCCGAGGACTATTTTTATTAATATCTATATTGGGAGGTTTTTGTTTTTTTTTTAGGTGGGGGGTTTGTTTTTTTTCTCTTTGTTCTTGATATTTACTTACCTGAAACAAATGAAGTATCTGGTAATTAACTTACGCTGCATGTAAATTCATTATACAAAGCATTTTAAAGGACTGAGAGTTGTTTGTTAAATTACTCCTCAATTTATCTCTCATTTCTTAGACACTTTTAGCAAAACTTATTAACATGACTTATAGTAATAATTATATTTTTGGAACTGTATTTTGTTGCTATTAAAGACAATTTTAAGTACATAACATTTTAATTAGAAATAAAATCACCAACCATAGAAAATCATATTTACAGATTTTTATAATCAGCTTATATTTAACTTCAAAAGCAACAAAATATTACATAGGACATTAAAAATTAGAGCCCATGCAACAAAGACTTCATTTGCAAATCAATACAGGAGTTGACAAAGGGATTTAAAAAGAAAATAATTTTTATGTCTCAAATGAAAATTTACACAATAATAAGTTAGAAAATGTCTATGTGTTGATTATGGAAATACAATTGCCAATGTGTTCTTCCTTGTTTAAATCACCAATTATGAATAAATGCTTTTGTTTTCCATGTTCCTGTGGGATATCTCAGGTCAAATGTCAGCTCTGGCCTCAGAATGGCCTCTTCAAGTCATGTTTCTTCTTCCTCCAGGAGCAGGTGCATGAAATAAAGCAGCAGGCAGTCAAACTTAAAATTACATTTGTGTGTCCTAAATCATGACATTCAGTCTTGAAGAGAAAGAAGAAAGCACAGATGTCTTTTCACCAAAGGATCTATCTCTGTGGAGAAAAGAAAAGGAGGGGGTTGGACAGGAAATCTCTGAGACACAACACATTCCTGTTTGCTCCAACTGAGTGTTTCCACAGACCTTCTTTGTATCAGGCAGAATGGAGACCAGACTTTTACAAGTGGTCAGGCCAAGATGAGTGCTGTTTGTTCTCAGCAATTCTCTGTGTTCACTCTGCTCTCTTTAAATGTCAAAATATAAACACAATTTGCACTTTATCATTATGAATCTTGTTTTCTGGCTAAGCAGAAAAATATCTTATGCTAACAAGAGAAAAAATCCTGTCAAGACAAGCACACAGACCACTTTGAGACCATATTTCACTCAGAAAAAAAGGCTCCCTCTACATTCACTGATTTTTCAAAAATTTTGTGTCAGCAGATAAAATCAGCAACTTCTCTAGAAGGAACATTTGAACAACTTTTAACGGAAGTTATTTGTAAGTCTGGAAAAGTAATTCAAACCACGGGACTAAATGGTGCTGTACACCTGCATTTTCTTTCATCTTCAAATGTAAAATAAATGATATTTTGCAAATTTTGTTGTTGGATTATGCTCTACTTTAGTTCTCTCTCTCTCTCTCTCTCTCTCTCTCTATATATATATATATATATATATATATATATATGATTTTTGATAATACAGAAAAACAATGAAAAAGTTTTCATATAACCCATCTCTCTAAAATAATATAAAATGGAGCACCCGTGTATAACCCCACCACTCTGGAAGCTAAGGTAGGAGAATCTGGAATACAAAGCTATGGATAACCCCCCATCCCCCAACACACACACACACACACACACACACACACACACAAACACACCAACAAATGCACTATAGAAGGGAAGCCTCATTCCTATACCCATACAACCTTGAAGGTTACAGTTAATTGCTAACATTTAATGTCCATTCTACCCAAACTCTTGTATAGATTTAATGCAATCCGTATTAAAATCCCCAAGAGTTTCTTCACAGGCTTGGAAAAAACAGTCCTTAATTTCATTTGAGTCTTGGCTTTCTATAGAAGATATATAATATATGTTGTCTACATGATATGTCTGTATGTATGCTTGGATTAACACTAATTAAAACACTCATATCCAAAAATACTTTTAAAAAACTTCTTTTATCTGGTTTTGACTTTAAGGTATTTAATAAATACATTGACAAGACATCATGATTTGAAATTTTCTTCAGCAACCAGGTAAGGCTTGTATTTCTAACTTACTATGATGCTCTGGAAACTTAGCTTTCTGTTTCTAGGATTTGAGAGAATGAGAGAAGATTTGACTACAGAAACATGAATACAGCAGTAAACAGACAAGCAGAAAGAATATAATTATGTCTCAAGGGCCTTGCTAAATGGCATTACCTGCAGGATCCATCCCCATACAGAACAAGCTCTGCCACTTTGTATGATTTAAATAAATGTTTTCACAGGGAAATATGCTTAAATAGCATTCTAAGAAAGAACATGTGGTTGTGAGCAACATCTTCACCCAAACTTGTCAGAGAGTTAAAAGATATTATACTTCAAGTATTTTTCTCAAAACCTTGAAAAATATTCATGTGTTTAAAAAAACACTTGTAGTTTTCTACAATTTACCAAAAAAGGTAAGTAAAGAAAATCTGATCTTTCATACAATAGAATATTACTTATGATGATGTTCTAGTTTCCTTTCAATTGCTGTGACAAAACACTCTGACCAATACAAACTTCGGGAAGGAAAGGGTTTATTCAGCTCACATCTCCCAGGTAACAGTTCATCAGTGAGGGAGCCCAACACAGTAACTTAAGGCAAGAACTTGGAGGCAGAAGCTGACGCACAGGGCATGGAGGAATGCTTCTTACTGACTTGCTCCCTGGCCCGTGTTCGACCTGCTTTCTTATATGACATACAGCAACCTGCCCAAAGGTGGTACCACCTGCAGTGTTTTGGGCCCTCCTATATGTCTCAACAATCAAGAAAATACCCCACAAACATGGCCACAGGCCAGTCCAATGTAGGAAATTCCCCAATTGAGGCTCCCTCAACACAGATGTGTCAAGTTAACACGAAAGCTATGCAGCACAGATGAAAAGAAAAAATGTGTTGGTAAGCCATGAAAATGCACATTGCTAAATGAAAGAAGAAAGCTTAAAAAGGCTACATGCTGTCTGATTCTAAATATGTATCATTCTGGAAATGGCACACCTTTAGAGTCACTTTAGTTAGTAAGAGCTCAGAGGAGAGGTAGGAGTGCATGTAGATACAACATCCTGGCATTATTTTAAGTGCAATGAAATCACCCTGTATGATGCTATGATGGTAGACAAAGGATACCATCTATTTGACAAAAAAATCTTTGGGCTGCACTCCACAAAAAAGTAGGTTTAAGCTGGTAACAGTATGTCAACATTTGTTCTTCAGCTGTAATAAATATGCCATATTAATGTTAGATGATAGATGATGTAATGAAAAAATTGCAGGGAAGTAATTAATATGGAAACTGGACTTTTCCTATCTTGTTTTTATTTCATTTTCCTATGTGTATGTTTGTGTATGTCCATATATATGTATATGTATTTATGTGTGAGTGTTTGTATGTTAGTGTTATCTTTGTGTATATGTGGAGGTAGAACTAAGAATTGAACCCAAGACCTTATACATGTAAGACAAGCATTACACCCCAATCCTTTTAGAATTTTATGGCAGGGTCTCACAACGTTATTTAGACTGGCTTTGAAATTACTGTGTAGCCTACTTAGACCTTTAACTCCCCAACCTCTTGCCTCAGACTCTTAGCAGCCGAAATTATAGGCATATACCACAAGGCTTTGCAATTTTTCTCTTAGTTTACTGGGAGAGTGGTGAATATTGAGTGAAAGGGTTCACATATGATAAATATGCATTATATGCCCAGTCCAAAGCAGTAGTTTATTAAATAGTTATAACTTGGGTTATCATTCTTAGCAGGAAGAACACAAGACAATTATTTGAACCAACTCACAAAATTGGTCAAAGTTTGGAAAGATATGAAGGGAAAGGAGCAAGTACTAACTGCCTGAACTGAGATGCCTCAAGTCAAGATGGTTCTCATTCCAGGGTCTTAGACTTGGTGGCATCAGGCTAGCCCTACTTTCTACACAGACATTAAACTAGACTGTCCAGCTCAATGTCTGCTTGTTGCAGCCAAAACACTTTGGGCAGACTGTAAGTGTTCTGCCTCTCAAGAATTAGTGCTGAAATTGGGATAGTGATGAGTGGCTCAGGCACGTCTGAACTGGTGTCAGGAAAACACATCCAGATCCTTACCTACACCTTTCTATAAATAAACATCACAGGAGATAAGAGCCAGAGGTAAGATACTGGGAGATGAAGTGTAGCACAGATTGCATTACAATTTAAAAGAGCTGTCAAGCTGGGACTGAGTTTATCCAGTACTGAATGTATATTTGGGAAAATGTCCCTTGCTGTAAACCCCTAGGAGCACCCTTCTTACAGAGTCCTGCAAGTTGCAGAACTATAAAGGAAATGGCTGCTTTAAAATCACATCTTCCCACTCATCCTTCCATATGGTAATATGCTGTATTTCAAAGGATCTTTCTCATATAGGCCGCCCTTATCACCCAGTGCCAATTTCCTAACTGAAGTAAATGAAATGCCCCCCAAATCATTTTAATTAACTAAGAGAACCAGGATAAGATAAAAATTCAAGTGTAAATAGGAAATACCTCTATAAGCATTAAAATTCTGCCTTCTCAGCACTTGGCCGTGTGCCTCAGAGAGACGAAAATGAGGCTGTCCTCACCCCTAGTGATCAACAAAATAGATGGCATCCTAGTTACAGTACCAATCATTCTTAGCTTCTGCTCTTTTTCCTTGAAGAAATATCCATTTGTCTAGAATTATTTGATAGCATTTGTTGTCTAAAGATAAACCAGTACCACAGAAAATTATTAGGTAGATTAACTCCTTGGTATTCATTCCTACACCAAAATATCAACATAGACTTAAAGGTATTCTAAAATTTTTCAATTACCATCCAGATGTACATAATTCTCTATAAAACCTCAATGAAATTAGTTCTCTGTAAAGATAATCTTTGGCTGGGCATGGTATCACATGCCTTTAGTCTCAGTGTCAGAAGGCAGCAGCAGGCAGATCTCTATGAGATCAAGCCCAGAATGGCCTACATAGTAAGTTCCAGGCCACCTGGGACTGCAAGGAACTCAAAAGGTCATGACTGGCAAAACCATGGAGATTAGGAGTCTACAGAGTGTAGGTCCGTAGACAGTCACCTACATTCAGCTTCACTCACCCAGGGATCAGGGAACATTGCAGAAGAGGGAGACAGAAAGATTGTAAGTGTCAGCGAGGTGATGCAAAACCATAAGGAAATAGAATCTTATAATAAGCAAGCTCCTGGCACAGTGTTCATATAAAACTACAGCATTGGTGTCAGCATACACAAGATCCATGAGAGCTCAACCAGACAAAAATCCACCATGGAACTGCAGAAATAGGTAGCAGAACTCAATCTTAGCTGAAGAAATCTGGCTGTTAGGTGAGAAAGAACTGGCCTTTAAGCAAGGGACTCTGCATAGACTGACTAGAGCTCAGTGGATGAACTTACACTGAGGAATGGCCAGAAAGATTAATTCAGTACAATAGGCCCTAACGCAAATGACAGATTGTATGAACTCCAGGTGGGGGTGGGGGTGCTGTGGAAGGGTGCAGATGGAGTAAATACAATAAAGACTGATTGAGATGCTATGCATGAAATACCCAAAAACTCAATAAAAAATTTATCTGAAAAAATATTGAGAGAGCAATAGGATACTAAAGAACAACAAAATAAAACACAAAGACTGAAATATTATTTTAACATCCCTCAAATACTCACTGAGCAGGAGCTGTCAGAGAAAAGGCAGGGAAGAGGAAGGGGGAGTCATGGACTGACATGCTAGAAAAGCATGCTGGCTGAAGGGCGAAGGGAAGCAGCTGTGTCTGTGGGGTCCCAGTGCTTCTCTCCTCCACATCCCGCTCAGATGCTAGTACATGAGAAGAGAAAGTGCATTTTTCATGCAGTGTTTGAGGTAGGCTTGCTGTTTCAATTTTTTCCAACAAAAGCAGAAATTTTTAAAATATTTATTCTAGGGCTAAGGTTAGAACTCAATAAAACCCTTGCCTAAAATGTACTGGGACCTAAAATAAATAAATAAATAAATAAATAAATAAATAAATAAATAAATAAATAAACAAAAAAAATAAAATAAAATAATAAAATATACTGGGACCTGGGTTCAACTCCAGCACAACAAAAGGGAAAAAGAAAAGGAAGGAGGAAGGAAAGAGAAGAAAAAGGGAAAAAGCTTTATTCTACCTATAATAGTAAGTTATAAAAATTTCCAAATACGCATGTATTTTGTATATTATATGGAATTCTAAATATATGTGTATTTGCTAACCTACGAGTCAATCTGCCTTTTATTCATATCTGTTTAAAGCAAATATATATATCAAACAAACCAAAGAAGCATTCATTAGAATTCTGGCAGTAATTCTAAACTTTTTAGTTTGGGGGGATTTTTTTCACTAAAATTTATATGAACATTAGTCAGGTGTTGCCACATGTGGTCTTTATTCTGAGCCCAGTTTCTATTCCTCCTGGATAGCCCAGCTCCACTGAGACATCTTGCATATCCTGTTGATAGGCATACAGTCTGGCCAAGCGGAGGTTGTTTCTTCTTTGCCCAAAAGTACTTATAACTTTCTATGAAAAATCCACAGCTTCTTCCTCTGCAACTGCAAAGTTCCTTCTCTAAGTGAGCATTTCTTCAGAGGTGATTCACTGTCATATGTACACAACATAAAATACAGATTTTTTTTTCTTCAAGCCTGGTTTTCCTGTCTCTCTGTGAAAGCCTGCATCTTTCCCTTAGCTGCCAGGACCCTGTCTCACATGTCACTGCTTTCCATCTGTCATCCATGGAAATGAAAAAAGTGTTGCTTTCTGTGCCTCTGAGCAAATACAAGTTCTGGGTTGATAGCTAAAGCAGAGGCAGTCCTGGATGTACATCCTATGCAACACAATATCTATTGCTGAGAATTTTCACTGAGTTTTTTTTTTTTTATTTCACTGAGTTTCTCACTTCATTTTATTTCAGTTTGCCTTTTTTTCGGAAATTCCATTTCCATATTAAATTATATTTTTATATCTTGGATTGTGTTTCTTTATTTAATTCAATCATTGATGTTTTCCTGGTCTTTATTCTGGAATTCAGCATGTAGTCTTTGAGTTTGGTGAATCAAATCACTATTTTGAAATAACAGTCTTGTGCCTCAAGTAAGTTGGTCTTCACTGCAGTAGTAATTTCTGGAGATGTATTGTTTGGTTAGTCATATTGTTTATGTTTGTACAATTGGAACTAGGCATCTGGAGTTAGTTGGTGGTGTTTTCTACTATGGATATCTGTTCTTACCTCTACTGAGCAGGTGTTTAGGTCTTTGTTTGCTGTTATTTCAATGTGTCAGGATCTGGACCAACTGAATGATGCTTAGCATTCAATCTTAGAGTAACCCTGTGTTAATGTGCAAATGGGGTCCCAGATGTGTTTTCCACACAGTTGTTGATATGTAAACTTCTGAGCCTAGGAGCAGCAAATCTTTTGTGGACCTAGAAGATTCTCATTGCCAATCCTCAGAAGTTTGTGAAAGGCTGGCACTGTTTTACAGGTGATCCTGTGGTGGAATGGGGTATCATGCTGACATCAAGTGAAAGTGTTGGGGGTGGGGTTAAGGGAAGAATGTAGAACACTAATTGGCTTGGAGATATCAGTATTCCTCCTGGTCTATGGACATTGTGAGGGAGCGATGAGAATGAGGGAAAGTGGAGTGGGGGATGTAGAATGTCTGTGCTGGAGGACATAGACCATCTTCTTTCCACTGCCTTCACTTGACTCATACTCTGCTGACTTTTAATGGCACACTCCAGATCATGGTAACTTCTCTCAGCTTCCTAACAGATGTAGCCAGACAATGACCCAGAGAAGCTCTGGGTAATGTTAACTGGCAGGGGAAAGGTTTCTGGGGATGTCTACCCATGTAGACAGGGAGCCATCTACGGCCTTGAGCTGGCCTCTGGGCTTTGGGGTGATGGCAGGTGGGTGAGGACAGCCTACTTGGGTCATGTGGGGTGACTGAAGAGTCTCTCTTATGCAGCTAACTAGGAACAAGTTGAATCCTAAACAGAAGGTAGAGGGAGTCAGAAAGAAGTGGTCAGAGGCAATGGGACTTTGGGGAGATAGTAAGGGTCAGAGTGGTCTGCCTGCATTTCCAGGGCACATGAGGACAGCTGGAGAGTTCCTGATGTAGAAGGGGCATGCTCAAGCTTACAACATGCTAGCACAAACAGAACACCCCACTATGTTTCTTCTAGAATGAGGGCCACATTTGAGGCAAACATAATTAATATTTTATCTAACTTTTAAATTTTATTTACTTGAAATGATCTATGCTATGATGGCCAATAATTTCTCTTTCCTGCCAACAAATACATAAGTTTTTAATTGACCGAGAGATTACAAAATTCTCCTTCCTATCCATGAAGTCTTTTCTAACATAGTCAATAATACCAGCTGCTTTATAATTCATGCTGCCAGTAGTGAAATGCAGAACTTCTCAGCTAGAGGAGACAGGCCATCTTCTCTTCACTGCTAGTCCTTAGGGGCCCACTCGGGATCAAGGCAACCTCTCCTAACCTCTCCCAACATGTATCCAGACAATGACAAAAACAAAACACCAAATAATGGCTATCATTGTAGTTTCCATTTTTTAATTTTATCTATTTTTTATATGTATGAATGTACTGACTGCATGTAGGTTTGTACACCCATGTCATGCAATGCCACGGAGGTCAGAAAACAGTGTCAGATTCCCCTGGAACTGGAGTTAAAGACAGTTCTCAGCTGCCATGTGGGTGCTGGGGAACGAACCCGGGTCCTCTGCAAGAGCAGTCAGTGCTCTTAACCACTAAGCCATCTCTCCAGCCCCATAGTTTCCATTTTTAAAAAATAAAGTGTGAGAACTATTTCAAAGATTCTTCACCAAGGACCATCTATTTTTAACAACAACAAAAAACAAAATGGTTTATGTGTTATGGCTAGCAAAATGGTCTTTACTGCTCTAAATGAGGTTAATTTCTGATTGTATTATCATTTGTAATCTTCACTTAAATGCCTGAATTCTTTTTTCCCCTTTGACTCTCTGTTTTTGTTTGTAACTCTGAATGTCCACTCCTGAGGCCAGAATTACCTTAGATCTTTCAGAGTTGAAATCAGATCATATTTTCTACTGTTTCCAATTATGCTTCAATAAAATGAAACTTTAATATATCTCTTTAGGAATTGTAGCTGTCCTCTGTAAGTCTGGGTGAAATAGGAAATGAGACTGATGTAGACACACTTATTCTGTGATAGTCTATACCAGTTAGCACTTTGATAGGATTTAGAACCACCATAAAAATAAAGTCTCTAGGTGTGTTTGTGAGAGATTAGCCAAACGAGATTAACTGAGGTGTGAAGACTCACCCTAAAAGTCAGACACGTGGCTGGAGAGATGGCCTAGCGGTTAAGAGCACCGACTGCTCTTACAGAGGACCTGGGTTTGATCTCCAGCACCCACATGGCAGCTGAGAACCATCTTTAACTCCAGTTCCAAGGGAATTCGATGCCCTCTTCTGACCTCTGTGGCCTTGCACGACACAGGTGCACAAACTTACATGCAGACAGTATATTCATACACATAAAATAAATAAATAAATTTTTTTAAAAAAGTCAGACATTCCCTGCACTGGGGTCCAGGACCACTGAAAAAGTGAAAGCAAGCTGAATATAAGAGTAGATTATTCTCTACTTCCTAACTGTGGACACAGCCTGAGGAGCTGTCTCCTTTCCTGCATCCACATCCTTCCTGCCTCCACACCATTCCTGCCATGATGGGCTGGATGTCCTGGAATTTAGGGATAAACCCTTCTTTACATTGCCTTTATCCACATACTTTATCACAGCAACAGGAAAAGTAACTAACACATATCCCTTCTGCCTCACTCTTCTTGACAAACACAAATCAAAAGCTATTCTAAAGTAACAGTTCCTATCTTTATATGTTCCATGGTGTGTTGATTCCCCAAGAGAATCCTTAATAAATGTGCACTGAGCTCCTACTCAGTATGAGCATTATGCTAGGCACTGTGGAATATTGAAAATATTAAAATGTCTCCCTTAGACACAGAACACCAGTCTGCTAAACACCCTAAGACAAAGCCATCAACAAATACAAGGGCAATCCAGCTATAGGTGAAAATATAATACAGCAGTAGCATTAGAAAGGTCTAGAATGCACTGACTAAATAAAATTACAGTGCTGGTGGTAACATTAGAACATCATCATTATCCTTAGTAGGATCACAACTTATCCAGAAAGCATTACAATATCTGATACCCTTTCACATTATTGCATGTACTGTGCTCTCTCCTTAGCACATTTATTGCTGTCCACATTTGTCAGATAAATAACCTGAGTTACAGTGAGTTGCTTTTAGAATGGCTGTTAGCAGAAACTACATCTCCTCAATCTAGCTCTCTATATTTAGATAAATGGCTAACTGATCCTCCTGAGACTCAAACTGCAGCCTTTTCAAATTTCCTCAGTAAGTTTTCATTACTGGGATTTGGAACAATTTCGTATTAGTACCATTCTGTATAAGTTTTGCTCTGGTTCTCTGGGGGAATAAAACAACTCCAAAGCAGATACATACAGCAAAGGTTTGATGGAGAGTTCCCTTATAAGAACAGTGTCTGTCATAAAGTGAGAGCAGCAGGGATAAGCAGGGCAAGAAATTGGATTGCAGTCTAGTTGCCAC
The DNA here is from genome assembly GCA_009823505.1 of Rhizomys pruinosus. NCBI lineage: Eukaryota > Metazoa > Chordata > Mammalia > Rodentia > Spalacidae > Rhizomys > Rhizomys pruinosus. Next base: position 70,077 of record VZQC01003653.1, read on the forward strand.
CAGTGCCTTACCCCTCCCTCTTCGTACTCATTCCCTATTGCAGGAAGGACATTGCCTGTATGCCACTTAACTGTCAGTCATTGAATGAAAGCAGGGTACCCTGTAGTGATGGTGTAATGTTGGGCCAGTAAATTTTCTCTAGGTAATACAATTCTCAAGGAACTAATCAGTGGTAGACAGCCAGAAGCCCACTCGTTAATGTTACTCTTCCAGCTTTGGAAGTCTGTTGTGACTAGTCAAGAGAAGCTGAGTGATACCGGGGTAACAAATTAAACTCTGAAAACCCATGAAACCACAACATGGGTTTATTTCCAGTTTATAGTACATATACTGTGATGTCAGGAGCATGTCATAGGCAGCTTCCTGGAGACAGTGACTTAGTTATCATGGGGTTTTATCTCCTGCCTCCTTCTTACTCCAAGAAATTTTTACCTTTGGTAAAAATTTGCCTTGGTCTGACATTGACATATTTACAGTAGTCATGTGACTCTCCAAGAAAATTGGGAAGGATGTTTCCATTTGCTTGGAAAGGAGAAGATAGCCAAACAAGGATATCATAGCTATATCTACTTAATTTCTTGGAATACTGAGTTAAATTACAGTAATACATAAAACCATCAGTAGATCATCAATAAGTACTTACTGGTCACTTTTTATGTAATAGTGTCACATTAACAATTATGATAAATAAAATGTAGCAAAACAATAGAGCATTAAAATATCTAGATAGGACATGAGAAAATGGCAAAGAGCACCAGTTAAGAGCTTGAAGACCAGAGTTCAGATCCTGGCATGTACATAACCTACAAATGCCTGTAAGACCTGCTGCAAGGGATTGTACACACACACACACACACACACACACACACACACACATGCATGCACATACACTCAAAGACACAGACACACACATAAATGATTAAAAAAAATTAAAAGATGAAACCAGTAGAAAGAAAAAGAACACTACAAAATTAAAGTTACTCAGAGAGTTAATATAATTGAATGTTAAGCTACAATAATTTATGCCAAGTGATACAAAAAAATGGGTAGAAATATCTAAGAAGGAACAAATAAGAAAATACTTGATGAAAGCCCTAAAATTGAAATGATTTTGACAAATTTAAAATCTTGTATAGGGAACTTTCCCTTCACAATTAGAATAAGACCTGTCCTCCCAAGGTCATAGGTTTAATTCCTAGTGCCACACACAAAGAAGAATAAATGAAACAAAAAGATGGAAAACAGAAGAAAAGGAGATCTGTCTCATGATCTGCCATGTTAATTCTCCTTAAGTTAACTGCTATGGTCCAGAGAAATGAGATCTTTAAAAAATGAGTAAATTGGGGCTGGAGAGATAGCCTAGCGGTTTAGAGCACTGAATGATCTTGCAGAGGACCTGGGTTCGATCCTCAGCACCCACATGGCAGCTGAGAACTGTATGTAACTCCAATTCCAGGAGAACTCCAGTTCCAGGGGAATCCAAGACCCTCTTCTGACCTCCGTGGCATTGCACGAAATGGGTGCACAAACCTACATGCAGACAGTACATCCATACACATAAAAATAAATAAAATTTTTTAAAAATGCCAAAGTAACCTACCATAACTATTAGTGCTGCTTAAATACCTATATATCTAATTGCTTGTGCTTCATTAGTAGGATCGAAAGGTTACTCCTGGACAAACTGTCAGCCCATGAAAGGAAACAGCCAGAATTGACCAGATTCCAAGTCAACAGCTCCAGAGAGAGTGGTCTTTTTTACTTCTCATCCACTTGTGCCCCTTTTCTAAGCCTAGGGAACAAACTGCGGAAGAGGGGGCGTGGTAGAATGTAAGGGCTGCGATTGGGGTGAATGGTGAAACTACAGCAATGTAGTCTGGACACTCATTTGATCAACTTGATTGAACAAACAACCTGTCACCCCCCACTGGATGGTGGGGCTGTAGGTGTTTGGGCACAACAGCCTGCAGATAGGTTTTGCATGAAGGATGCTTGTACTCATGGATTATCACTTATAGCTAAAAAAGGAAAAAAAAAAACACTGAGAGAAAGATGACAGGAGCACTTATGGCAGAAACATGATCTGGGATGAGGTGGGGGTGGGGGGGAAGGGAAAGGGAAATATGCCTGATCTGAATTGGAAAATGATGTACGAAATGCGCAAAGCATCAATAAAAATTAAATTAAAAAAAAGGAGTAAGTTATTGCTGGGCGTGGTGGTGCACACCTTTAATCCTAGCACTCAGGAGGCAGAGGTAGGCAGATCTTTGTGAGTTCAAGGCCAGTCTGGTCTACAGAGCAAGTTCCAGGACAGCTGGGGCTACAGGGAGACCCTGTCTCAAAAAGACCAAAAAAAAAAAAAAATGATTAAGTTGCAAGATCTCTGCCTTCATTGAATAGATTAATGGCACTATGGTAGGACTGAGTTGAGTATTGTCAGAATGGTTTTCTGACTTTTTAAAAGGGCTGGCTTTGGCCTCATAAATGATAAAACATCCTCTCAAGAACAGAAAGAATTTGTTCAATCGCAAAATCAGTGATGTAAAAATATGTGGTTAGCGAACCCTTTCTGCTAAACTTGCCTGTAGAATTACACACCTCCTATTCCAAGACCCCAACTAAACTAACTTCATCAATGCGTGTGGAACTGGCATACCCCTGGCACTGCCTGATTTCACCACCAGGGTAATTGTTGGCATTGCTGTGATCCCTCCTTCACATTTCCCTGAAGTTCTCCCAAAGAATGAGCAATTTGATCCATGGCCTTTTAATAGAATCAGCTCAGGATACATGGTAAAATTTCACCAATACTTCCTGTTCTTTAAGGAGTATGAAAACATACACCTGCTGATTCAAGTATACCACCTGTTTTCTAACTTGATCCTTACTATTTCTTAGGGGAGACAATTTTATGCTGATTTTATGTTTCGGTTTAGTGAAATTAAACTACTTTTCTCAGGGTTACACTGGTTAAATTCTTATTCTAAGTGTATTTTGAATATATATGTATTTGACTCTAAAATGTAATCTTTGTATGTTAAAAGTCCAAAGTCAGGCTGCACAGGATCTCAATTTTATTTCAGAGTTTTTATTAGGTGAGCCTCATTTTGATTTTAAAGTAATTTAGTTGCTAATGTTACTAATGGAGAATTTCCTAATATCTCTGTACCATATGGTGGTCCTTTTCTTTCAGAAAACACATTAGGGAAGATCAAATATAACTCACTATGCAGTTGTCAACATTTACTCCACATTGGTAATCTGTAAGAAATTAAGCTAAGGCCATCAAATTTGTTAAACTGATCCTACTATTGTTTCTGACCTGAATTGACACCAATGACCATAAAGTAAAATATGTTGTGTTCCATTCCTGTGATGCTGGACAATTCTGTTACATTTGAATAGGTTGAAAAACATGTGTTTTAAAAGCATCTGCCCATACTGCTATGCAACAGCAGTTTTCAATGGACCATGCTTGAGATGAATGGAAACTCAGGATGTGTCTATCACACAGAGCAAAGCACTAGAGATTAATGAGACCAGATGTTCCTAGGAGTTGTGGGGAGGGAACAATGAAATGTTTCTGTTCTCTTTCTATTGATTTTCCCCTCTCTTGTTTTCTGGAACACACTGCATAATGCAATGTAGTACATAAGCAAAACTGCTCCATATGATTCAAAATGTGTTACGTCCAAGTTTCTAGGTGACCACGGAAGCAATTTGGGACTGTGGCAGGAAATTCAAAGATCTCTTCCAGTTCAATAGTACATAAACAATAAATAAATGTGAACAAACCAATAACTTAAGAATAGAAATGAACCTGGTGACAGGAAAAAATATTTTAAGAGCATTAGATTTAAGTGGAAGTGGGCCAACATTGCAAACAGAACTACAAATGAATTTGAATTTTGAGTTAAAGTGGAAAATGGTTATTTGAAGTCCAGAGCACTGTTTTCATTTTTAATAAAGCTGCTTTTGTAAATGTCCTTGTTTGTGACCTTGCCCCTGAGAGGATAGTTGAGTCTGAAATCGGCAATGAGTAGCATCTCACTCCACAAGCCCCAGTTCCATTCAAAGCAAAGTGATATGCAGAGGGCTGAGTCAGGGAAGCTATCAGCGCCTGCCTTTCAGTCCCCTGCATATCTCAGAAGCCAAGGGAAGACCAAGAGGATGTGGAGGAAATGTAATCACCCCTCTCACCGTGCTGATCGAAATACCTTCTGTGGTAATCGCCAGGCAGCTGCTGGGAAAAAGAGCATTTAATCTAAATGTAAAACAGAAAGTACTGTTGGCTGTCCAGGGTGCAGTCCACTGATGGGAAACATGTCATCTTCTTACCTTTCTGTTCCTTAGAAATGAATCAGTGTGTTCAGCTTTGGAACTCATCAGCACACCCACGCTTCCACTTCCCTACAAATAGATAAGAAGTCTGTAATTTTGACTGAGAATGAACACCCTGCAGACAAAATGATTTGTGGCAGATAATGCAATTGATTCCCATAGGGCAGTGTGGAATCACAAGCGATGTGAACAATCAATCTGAAAAAGGACAATTTTTTTCAGGTACAGTACTGCCCATCAAGCACACATGGTACAGCTCCTGCACAGGACACTGACTACAGCTGCCCAGCTTAAATGACTCTGTCCTTGGACAGCATACTGGTGGTAGTTGCATTTGATAGGAGAAGTGGGCCAAGCTAAAGGCTACATTTTCATGTTGAAGAAGAACTCAGGGAGGGAAACTAAACGCTAGAAGTTAATTTTGCATTTCGAACAGCAACTGTTAATCCCTCAAGCTCCCATTATGATGCTTAAAAATTTTAATTCTGGGGTTTTGTTTTTGTTTTTGTTTTGTTTTGTTTTGTTCAGAAAATTTCATGTTAAAATCAGTCTTTACTAAGATAACCATGAAAATTAAATGACTAAAAACTTTATATATTTCCTGTCATCTCCTTAATAAATATTTTCTTTGGAAGAGAATTAAAAGTTCTCAGCCAGCCCTGACCCTCCTTACATGGTGGTCCATTGGTATGAAGAGTCTGACCCTTCCACCTGTTTGAGACTTACTGACTGGTATATGTGGAAAGAAGAAGCTAGTCACAGGGGCTCAGCTCCTATTTCTCCTAGGCTCAGCAACCCATGGAGAGTTCATACATTCTTTTGATTCTCATGATGCTCTAATCTGACCCAAGATCTTCTAAGTGCAAGAGGTTACCCTGAGCAAAAAAAAATATGCGAGCATATTTCTTTCTCCCCAATACTTTCCCTTTCTCTCTCCATGTCACATTCCTCTCACAATTTTATGTGTATGTCTTCCTACATTCCCCACATCACTAATTTCCCCACAGGCAGCAGGGATTCCCTGTGAGGGCTGTACCATCAAGCTTACCAAATGTAAAATGTTGCTGGAGTACAGAACTTTCCTGACTTGCTAAAGCTAGCCATCTTGAAGTTTCTTAAAATACAAGAAGTGATCCAGGCATGGCAGCACAGGCCTGTAATCCCAGCACTTGGTAGGCAGAGGTAGGCAAATCTCTGTGAGTTGAAGGCCAGCCTGGTCTACATAGTGAGTTCCAGGACAGCTGGGGCTATAGGGAAACCCTGTCTCAAAAAGACCAAAAGAAAAAAAAATGAAAACTAGAAGTGAAGCTAGCATAAGATACAGCTATATCACTCCTCAGACATATACCCAAAAGACTGTATATGATAGCTGCACATCCATGATCATTGCAGTTCAATTCACAATAGCTGGAAGATGGAATCAAAAGACCATCATTTGATGAAGGGAAAAGGAAAGTGTATACATGATGGGGTGTACTCAGCTACAAAACTGAAATAATGAAATTTTCAGGAAAATGGATGAAACCTGAAAAAGTTACATTGATTGAGGTCACTCAGGCCCAAAAGACAAAAGCCACATTTCTCTCTCATATGTATATCCTAGCTTTGCATCTTCTGTTTTGTGTGTTTAAACTAGAGTATACATAGAAGCCAGAAGACTAGAAAGGGGTCTGGAGTGGATGCCTAAAGGGAGGGAAAGGATAGTAAAATACAGATAAACTGAAAGTAGGAAGGTAGAATACTGGACATGGAATGGTTCGAGCATGGAGACACGTGGAGAGTGTGGAAATAAGATGGCGGTGATAAGCTTAACCAAAATGGGGGATGCAAGAAAAAGTTACATGAAAACCTAGAATTTTCTAACCCAAGAAGAAAATCAATTAGAGGGCAGAGTAGAACAAAGGCAACATGAAAGGAGAGGTAGGAATTATTAATACTCAGGGTTATTAAATGGCAATGTCAGTGCAGGTACAGGATAGTTCCCTATGAGTTGTTAGTTAGGGAAGTGCAAGAGGCACTTAAAACATCACATGCTATTGCCATCCTCTTATTTTCCCACCATAACTAGGTGGCTATATTTTTACTAAATTATTACTGTTACTAAAGATTCCACTAACTTTGGATGCAAGGCATAGAGAAATCAACCTGGAACTAACAAGGCAACTCTAGGATGGCTAGCTTACACAGAACCAGAAAGTGTTATGTAGGGTTCCAGGGGAAGGTATCCACGGTCTTACCAGCAATGGACTCTGCGTGCTACACACTGGCCTGCTGGCATGGTATACCAATTGGTGCAGTAGTAGCATGAAGGTTACCAGAGGTAACTGGTCTATGTTTTTACTGGATATGAGGCCTGTTCCACATGGGGGATTTCTTGCCTGATATTGTAAACCTTGTCAAAAATTTCATGACTGGGTAGATCACAGACCCTAGCAGAGAACTTACTGGTGTTATTTTACTAAACAGCCATGCTCTCAAACTGTGTTTTAAATAGTTATGTTTATACATAGATGTGTTCTACTTCCAAATTGTATTAAAGAATCTTCTTTTTCCAATGGGGTAGTAGTTAATCCAAAGACTGATCACTCATCAAAGTACTAAGTAGAAAGACTCAGACTGTTGGTATGTGAGTCAGTAATCTATAACAACTTTCCACCATCTAAGACTTGGGAAAATTGAGGAAGAGAGATCCAAAAGAATGTAAGATCTGGTACTAGAAGAGGAGCTTGAAATGCTGGCTTGGGACACAGCATGGACATTGCACAATCAACTTATAGCAGCTGTGGTTGCCTGCAGAAGCCCTGTAAAATTCTAGTATGGATCGGAGAGGAGTCCTTGAGGTCCCACCCCCAACTGAGGGGCTATTAACAATTGAAGCTACAGAGGGACAGAGCATCCCTTTCTTTTGGGAAAGGGTCTGCTGGAAGGTTGCACATCCCCCAGTGGATGGCCACACATCGATCTGCAGCACTAATTGGACTCTGAGGGTTATGATATAAGAAATAAAATAGGGGCTGGAGAGATGGCCTAGCGGTTAAGAGCGCTGACCGCTCTTGCAGAGGACCCGGGTTCGATCCCCAGCACCCACATGGCGGCCGAGAACCATCTGAATACTCCAATTCCAGGAGAACTCCAGTTCCAGGGGAATCCGACACCCTCTTCTGACCTCCGCGGCATTGCACGACACGGGTGCACAAACTTGCATGCAGACAGTACATTCATACACATACAGAAATAAATAAAATTAATAAAAAAAAGAAATAAAATAAAATAAAACGAAGAGGCTAGAGAGATGGCTCAGCAGTTAAGAGCACTGTCTGTTCTTGCATAAGACCCAGGTTTGATCCCCAGCATCCACATGGTGTTAACAGCCATCCATAATTCCAGTTCCAGGAGTTCTGATGACCTCCTCTGACTTCTGCAGACCTTTCATGACACGGGTACACTTACATACATGTATACAATATACTCATACACAGAAAATAAAAGTAAAAAATAAACAATTTAATTACATTAAAAACAAGCAAAACGAGGACATGAAGCTGGGAAAGAGACACAGTGAGAGCAGTTTGAGGAGCTGAAGGTAGTGGTAGACGCATGTGATCAGTATACACTGTATAAATATATGGAACTGTAAAAAAATAATATCATTTACAAAGAAATTCATTAGCTTTCACATAAGCTGCATCTTACAGCATACCTTTATTGATAGTATAAGTAATAGATTTTTTTGTCTTCTCTATTCCTTGTCTCATCCTGTTACAAAAAATGCTTTTTCTTAAAATCCATAAATTTCATTTTATACAATTGTAAAAACATCATATATATCTAATAATATATCTCATATACAGATACATACTGCATAAGAAATTTGGATTTCTGGTTAATGATATCTTTTTCTGTATAGTCCCATATTTTAACTCCCTAGATCTGCTTTGTGTCACTGTACTTCAGATATTGAAATAATCATTTGAATTGGTGTTAGATTTAGTGAATTTAAATGACTTCATCCTTTAATTGAAGTCACAAAACTCAAGCCCTTTGAGAATTAAGGAGGGGAGTGGCGACAATTACTGATGATGCTGAGACAAAAACGTTCCACCAGGGATATTGCAAGAAAGGGTCCTGTCTCCCCCTACTTACTAAATGAGACTGTCCAACCTCAGAATCTATACAGTCTCAGTTATTTACCTTTCACTCCCGTTCTCCTGATGAAATTGTAATGTAGTTGCTTAACTTAAATAAGAAGCCCCCTGTGATTTTAACTCACACTTTTATTAATGAATAATTAATAGTACAAAATAATCTCATTATAATTTCATGTTTGTATATAATGCACATATTACACACATGTACTCTTACTTTGTTAACTCTTAAATTGTTTCAAGTAGATTAAAAGTTTCACTATGTTACTAGTCATGCATTTGTTTATGTCCCTGTCTTTTCTCTATGAAAATTCCCAAAGACTGAGTTTTATTTGCCTAGAGGGGCAGTTGAATGTTTGGAAGCCCCACATGACACCAGAATAATTGAGGCCCAAATTGCTCTGTGATCAGCTCTATTTGGAACACTGCCTCTGTTTTCCACTTCATTTGGAGTTGACATAAACATCATGGGTGGTATTGAGAACATCTGTTCCCAGGATTCCCAAGACCAAATGTCATGAATCACTACTCCCCAAAAGGCCAGTTTTACTTGGGGTCTTAGAATCCCAAAAGATGGATTAAAGTTTCACTTCCAGGATGTTTGCAGTAAACAATGTTTTGTGACCTAAGGCTAGCAAGAGTTGCCATGTTACTTCAGGGAAGCAAAAACAACTGGAATGTTTCAGGACAATGGCATTTCATTTTATTCTTCCTTCCTTCACAACACTCAGTATTACTTAGGAAATTCCTCAGAAGTCTGAAATTCATAAAATTTTTCTATGTTGGGACTGTTTATGTGTGGTAGTGTCCTTGCCTAGCATATGCCTGAATTCAATCCCTGCCACTAAAAGAAATAAAAATATATATTTTCTATAAAAAGAAAACAAAATATTATTTTCTGCTATCAATGAAATTCCAATCCCTTCCTCTAGGAAAAATTAATGTATTTTAAGAAATTTTAAAGACCTCATCCTATTTGCATATTCCTGAGAAAGTTAATCTAATTCATGAAAAGAAGAGTTGTGACCCTGGAAATTATGAAAAGTTTTCATTTGGTTTTGAGTAAAACAGAAAATCCTGGGTGGGAATATTGTCTTTGTAATCAGTTAAACAAGCAAAACCAGTGAACCACGCTATGTTGTTTAGCCCCATGAGGTGGGGCTATTTCAGAAGTTTGTGGCATATTTTTATGAGGTAGAGCCCAGCTGGAGGATGTGAGTGGCTGGAAACCACTTGAGGTTTGGTAGTTTACCTGCATTTCTGCTCTAGACATGATAGGGAATATGCATCTGTGAAATCTCCACAGGATGGTAGTCTAACAAGATGTGTATAATGACAAAACCAGTTGACATGCCAATGTGAATGGGGGTGTTTTATAACTCTTCATCTAGAAGGATGCTACCTCTAGATGAAGAGATATAATCCATGGATACTGAGGGAGAATCAGTTCTTTCCAGGAACTAACTCCCTGACATTGTATCTAATCCCAAGTGTTCAGCCCTGAACACACATATATAAAAGGACCACTAAATGGACTCAATCAATTATACATACATATATATATATATACATATACAATAGTAATCAAAAAAGGATAATAAATTAAAGTAGATAGGATAGTACAAGGGAATATTTGTAAGGGGGACTGAGAAGTGGTTGAAAGGATGGAAACATAATACTCACATATATAAGATGGTAGCCAGAGAAAACCACTTGCTTCCATACTAGAAACACCATATTTAGAAATTTTATGCAAACGAAGCTGGGCCTTGTGTCCAAAACCTTTAATCTGGGCATTTGGGAGGCAGATGGATCTCTGTTGAGATTGAGGCCGGCCTGGTCTACATAGCAAATTGCAGGCCAAATGCAGCTACTGGGGACATCCTGTCTCAAAAAACAAACAGGGGGCTGGAGAGATGGCCTAGTGGTTAAGAGCGCCGACCACTCTTACAGAGGACCCGGGTTCGATCCCCAGCACCCACATGGTGGCCGAGAACCGTCTGAAACTCCAATTCCAGGAGAACTCCAGTTCCAGGGGAATCCGACACCCTCTTCTGACCTCCGCGGCATTGCACGACTCGGGTGCACAAACTTGCATGCAGACAGTACATTCATACACGTACAGAAATAAATAAAATTAATAAAAAAATAAAAATAAAACAAACAAACAAAAAAGAGAAATTCTATGAAAACTGTCATGTCAGAATCCAAAAGGATTTGACTCTTTTAGAAGGTCATTACTCTTGATTTTTCTAGGTTAATTTTGTAGCCCAACACTTTACTAAAACTCTTAATCATTTCTAGAAGTTTTCTGGTGGAGTTTTTAGCATCCCTTAGGTAAGCTATCATATCATCTGCAACACTAAACAAGTGGAGAAGGAATATAAGAAGACCTTCCCATTCACTATAGCATCAAAAATAATAAGAAACCTGGGAACAAACCTAACCAAAGATGCCAAAGACCTCTACAACAAAAAATTTTAAACCCCTGAAGAAGGAGATTGAAAATGACATCAAAAGATGGAAAGACTTCCCATGCTCATGGATTGGGAAAATTAATATAGTAAAAATGTCCATTTTACCCAAACTGATGTACAGATTCAATGCAATCACAATCAAAATTCATATGAGCTTCTTCACAGACTTGGAAAAAGAATCAATAAATTCATATGGAAAAACAAAAGATCCCAAATAGCTAAAGCAACCTTGAGTGAAAAATGCAATACAGGGGGGATTGCCCTACCAGACTTCAAACTATATTACAGGGCCATATTCAGAAAGACAGCCTGGTACTGGCGCAAAAACAGACCTGTTGACTAATGAAACAAAATTGAAGATACAAACTTGAGCTCATATAATTTCAGCCAACTCATAGTTGACAAAGGGGCAAAAACCCTCAGTGGAGGAAGGATAGCATCTTCAGCAAATGGTGCTGGCAAAATTGGATCACCATTTGTAGAACCAAATTAAACCCCTACCTCTCACCCTGTACGAAAATCAACTCCAAGTGGATCAAAGATCTCAACGTGAAGCCTGAATCCCTGAAGGTTATAAAAGAAAAAGTTGGCAACAACCTACAAGACATAGGCGTAGGAAAAGACATTCCTAAATCAGACAGAAGCTGCACAGGAAGTAAGGTCAACAGTTGACAAATGGGACCTCATCAAACTCAAAATCTTCTGTACAGTGACAGAAACAATCAAGGAGGTGAAGAGAAATCCCTCAGAGTAGGAAGAAGTCTTTACCAGTGACACATCTGAGAGAGCATTAATGTCAAGAATATATAAACTACTTGGGGCTGGAGAGATGGCCTAGCAGTTAAGAGCGCCAACTGCTCTTACAGAGGACCCGGGTTCGATCCCCAGCACCCACATGGTGGCCGAGAACCGTCTGAAACTCCAATTCCAGGAGAACTCCAGTTCCAGGGGAATCCGACACCCTCTTCTGACCTCCGCGGCATTGCACGACTCGGGTGCACAAACTTGCATGCAGACAGTACATTCATACACATGCAAAAATAAATAATATATATATATATATATAAACTACTCAAAAAACAAATAAGAAGACAAATGACCTACTCAATAGATGGAGTAAAGAGCTGAACAGAGACTTCACCAGTGAGCAATTAAAGATGGCTGAGAAACATCTTAAAAAGTGTTCAACATCATTAATAATTAAGGAAATGCAAATTAAAACCACTCTCAGATATCATCTCACTCCAATATGACTAGCTAAGATTAAAAAAAAAAAAAGACAACAGATGCTGGAGGGGTTGTGGGGAAAGGAGAACACTCATCCACTGCTGGTGGGAATGTAAATTTGTACAACCACTATGGAAAGCAGTGTGAAGAACCCTTAAAAGACTCGGAATGATCCTACCACCTGACCCAGTCATACTGCTCCTAGGTATGTACCCCAAAGACTCATCCTACTACAAAGATACATGCACATCCATGTTTATTGCAGCTCTCTTCATGATAGTGAAGAGCTGGAACCAACCCAAATGCCCCTCAACAGACAAGTGAATGACAAAAATGTGGTACATCTACACAGTGGAGTACTATTCAGCAGTAAAGAAAGATGGCATTATGAACTTTACAGGTAAATGGACAGAGCTAGAAGATATCATGCTGAGTGAAGTAACACAGTCCCAGAAAGACAAACAGAGAATGGTTTCCCTCATTTGTGGATGCTAACACCAAATCCCCCAGAGGAAAGGCAAGCTGAATGACAATATGGTTATATTTCTGTTTATCTGAAAGCAACTATGTTGTTATAATGTGAATCTCTCAACGGGCTCTGGAATCCACCCACCAATTATTTTCAGACTCTGTAATTACTGTATATGGGTAGAGAGTATGTAGCCATATTTTAGAGTAATATTAATGGAGGAAAATGTGAATTCCTAAACATAAAAAAGACTTAGAGAAAGATGCAGGACAGTTATGTCAGAATGCATGATCTGGGATGGGATGGGGTGGGGTGGGAGGAAAGGAAAGGGGAATATGACTGAACTGAATTGAAAATGATGTATGAAATACACAAAACATCAATAAAAAATTTAAAAAAGGTCATTATTAACCACAAGACTGCAGTTTATATCATTTTCTTCCTAAACTAAAGATCTGTTTAAAATATGACAAGAGGTATTTTGTGTATATTGTTTAAACCAAACCTTTTGGATTACCAGCTTCTTGTGTATGGCATACATATAGAAACAAGCTTTTAGTTGGAAACATTAAAAAGGCACAGATAACACTGTACAATATGGAGAAAATGTTTTGGAGAAATATTAGAACAACAAAATTGTACAGATTATGCTTAGTACATATGAGAATATTACTTTATCCTGATCATTAAAATGGGCATTTTATTTTATCTAAGTATTTTATACACGCACATAATGTATTCTCAACATAATCACCCTCCTGTGATTTCTGCCAGGTTCCTCTATCATGTCTCCTTCCTCACTTATATCCTTTTCTTTTTCCTTTTCATTACAACCCACTGAGTCCAGTTAGAGCTATCTATTAGAAGTGCACAAGGGTGTAGGGCCATCCATTGGGGTATAGGCAACTGATGAGAAGCACACACTTGAAGAAAAGTGACTTTTCCTCTCCCAACAGTCATCAACTGCCAATAACTCAAGATTAAGGATAAGGCCTTGTGATTTCTTACCAGTCCATGCTAGAATGCAACTGACTTGATCTTGGTGCTGTTGTTATACATGCAGCTATAGCTGCTGTGAATTCATGATCCAGCAGTCCTAAGATATCCAGAAGACAAGATTTCACAGTAGTTCTCCTCAGTCTTTGGTTCTTATATTTTCAACCACTATTCTACAATGCTACATGAGTGTTGGGGATGAGGGGGTGATACAGATGTCCCATTTGGAGTTGAGAGCTCCACAATCACTTATTCTTTGTGTTTTGACTAGTTGTGAATCTCTGTGATGACTGCCATCTACTACAATAATATACTGAAAGCTGCACTAATGTAGCTCTGTAAGGATAAATATTAATAAGGTAATTTAATGTTGTGTATCTGAAGGTATTTCAGGAACACAGTACCAATAATAAAATCTAAACATATGGATACTCATTTATGAGAGTTATATCAACCAAATACATACAAGCGACCACATGTGTAGGCTTCCTGATGTAGCTGTGTTATACTCAAAGCAATGATTCTGAGCCATAAACACTTTTCTTACTATGGAAGTTCTCTCAGATAATTCATAGCAGTAATAAAATACTACATGGATCTGTACCACTATATTTGAAGACGTTTTCTAAAGTCAATGTTTTATACTTGGGGTATATAATTCAGTGGTAGAGCACTTGTGTAGCATATTTGAGGATATGAGTTTGATCCTTAGCAATATAAAAGAAACAAATGAACAAAACAAAATAGTATTATCATCACAAGCATCAAAGTGGCTCTTGCTATTGATTCATTCCTTTCATTTGTAGAATTTCTATGTCACACTAAAACTCCCAAGACTTCCACAATGCCCCAAATCTCCCAACTTTACAGAGAGGGACATGATAAATCAAGAGCTCCTCACAGCTGAGAAAAAAATTTAACATATTACTTTAAACACAAAAGACTTTTGAACAAGGAGTTGGGGGATTTGTTTGAAGATACTTTTAGAGGCATTAATTTCTAAAAAGTAGACACAATTCACATTGAAGCTCAACAAAAATAGAACTCATGCACACCATCGCCATCTTCCCCACTCCAGGACTATGGCCAAATGCACTGCTCCTTGACTGTCCAGCCTGGGGAGCAAGTCAAAACCAGTCCACCACCCCGATGACCCCACAACACTGCCATCTACATACTGACAGGCCCAACTGTGATCCTCCAAATCCTACACCAGACCATCCTGGAATCAATCATCCCTATCCCTCCAATTACAAAAACCAAAAGTGAGAACCTGATGCACAAACCAACTAATTATTTATAGCTGATGAGAAATCAACTAAATTCATATAAGACTATAAATTCATATCAGACACATAACCAATAAGAGAAATCCATGGGCCTAGGTCATCTCACAAAAACACAAAAAATCTGAAAGAAAACAATGTATGTTCCCACCAACTTCCAGCTGTATTATAGAAGTGTATTACAATGAGAATTATCCAGAAGATTCCCAGTCACAGAATCAAAAAGAACAATCATAAACAATATCAAATATTTCAAGGATGTTAAAGAGCACTTAAGCAAATATCACAAAGAACTCAAAGGGGATAGGAATAAATTCTCACTGAAGCTTAATAAAGTAAAAAATGTACAGCTGAATAAAATGTTAATGACAATTGAAGATTTGAAAAGTGAATTAATCTCTCCATAGAACTCCACTGTGTACATGTACCACATTTTCATTATCCACTGGTCAGTTGGGGGAGACTTAGGTTGCTTCCAGTTCTTTGCTATTATGAAAAGATTAGCAATAAAGCTGGATGGACGTGGATGTATCTCTGTAATAGGATGAATCATTGGGCTATACACTCAGGAATGGTAGAAAGGCTGAAGAAAACTTAATCTTAGATAAAGATGGGGTTGAAATCTCAACAAGAGAACTAGAAAAAATAGGGAAGAGTCTTGCCAACAGAATGAATGCAATGGAAAACAGAAAATCAAGACTTGAAAATAAAGCAGGAGAATTAAGACAGTCAAGCAGAGGATATAAATATTAAATACAGTGATTTAATATTCAGAAGGCTATGGTAAACTGTGAAAAAAACAAATATATGAATTATTGACATAGAGGAAAAAGGAGACTCTTTTTTAATGGCATTGGTCAGATCTTGAACAGGATTATAGAGGAAAACTTCCCTATATTATGGAAAACTATACCCATTCATAGAGATACAGGAAGCACACAGAACACCAAGCACACAGGTCCAGATAAAAACTTCCTGCCTAATATCACAGTAAAAACAGTAAATGCATTCCAAGTGTTAAATGACCAAACATGCCAACACAGACTACTTAACACAGCAAAATTATCTATCACAGTCAAAGGAGAAAGAAAAATCTTCCATGATATAAGTAGGTCAAAAGATTTCATGTCCACCAAACTAGCTGTACAGAGAACAATACAAAAGTTTGAATAAAGGAGTAACCACACAGAAAGAAAAAAAATTAAGTTATAATTACAGAAAAACAAAATATAACTAGGAACACAAGCACAATATAAAGTGACAGTAACAAAACACATCTTTCAACAATAAGTTAGAGCACCAATGGCCTCAAGTCCCCAATAAAAAGACACAGGCTAGAAGAATACATTAAGAAGCAAAACCCAATTTTGTTGTTTACAAGAAACTTGGCTCAACTTCAAGGGAAACTACCACTTTTGGGTCAAAGGATGAATATATATATATATATATATATATATATATATATATATATATATATTCAACAAATATGTTTTCAGTTTACTTTTCATTTCTGATTCTTGTCTAGGGGTTTGCTCTTCTTTATTTCTTCTTTCTTTCTTTTTCTTTCTTTCTTCTTTCTTTCTTTCTTCTCTCTCCTCTTCTCTCTCTCTCTCTCTCTCTCTCTCTCTTTCTCCTTCCTTCCTTCCTCCTTCCTTCTTCCTTCCTTCCTTCTTCCTTTCTTCCTTCTTTCTCGTTCTCTTCTTCCTTTTTCTGTTCTTCTTGTCTTTCTTTTTCTTTCTTTCTTTCTTTCTTGATCTTTCTTTCTTTTTCTATTAGCAGGGGGCTGTATTTGTCTGTTTTGCTTATTTTTCAAGATCAGCTTAGATCATCACTATTTGTATTGTTTACTTTGTTTCTATCTTCATTATTCCGATTCTGCTCGTGTATTATTCCTTTTTTAAAGTTAGATGTTTTGGTTTATTTCCTTTCTTTTTAGTTCCAATGGTTTGGTTTAGGTTTAGATTGTTGTTTTTCCAGTTTTGAAGTCATTTATTTGTTTCGATTTTGTTTTTTTTTTTTTTTTTTTTTTGCAGACAAGAGACAAAGGATTCCAATGTAGTCCCAGCGGCCTGGATCAACTTGTAGCTTAGGGGGCCAATCTGCCCCGATCTCAACAGTAATTTATCTTCTGCCCCCGTCTTCTCTTGCCTCCTGATATTGGCGTGGGGTTAAAAAGACCATGCATTGTCACACCTGGCTTTTTCTGATTTTTTAAATGCAAGAGCCGTAAACTTCCATCTTAGGGCTGTTTATAATGTGTTCCAGATGACTTATTATATTTTCATTTATTTTCAAGAATATTTTTATTTACTTATTGACTCATTCATCATTCTGTGGTGTGTTCTTTAATCTCTGTCTCCAATAGGACTTCTTTTGCTGCTGATTTTAACTTTTATTGCATTATGATCTGATTAGCATTAAATGATTATTTTATTTTTTGCGGTTGTGATTCTTGTTTTGTGCCCACATATGTGATTTATTTTAGAGAATGTTCATGGAGAATTGAGACTATATATTCTTTGGTGCTTGGGTGGAATACTCTATAGAAGTCTATTAGCTCTATTGCATGTATGATATCATTTTTTCAGATGTGTCTCTATTTACTTTTTGTTCAGATAACTTGTCTATTGGAGAAAGTGGGGTACTGAAGTCACCTATTACTATCGAGTTGGAGTTAATCTGTATTTTATCCTCCTGGAGTACTGTTTTTACGAAATTGGGTGGGTTGGTGTCCTGTAAATGTTTATCAATTGTAAGTTTTCTTGTTGTTTGTTCATTGTTCAGAGTACAGTCCTTCCTTACTCTTATGATTAAATTACTTGAGATGTTCCGATGAAATGCCTGTTTGTTCTTGGTCCCAATTTGTTTTGCCTATATATATATTATATCTATATAGTATATATATTTCTTCCTTTGACCCAAAAGTGTTAGTTTCCTTGGTTGAGCCAGTTTCTTGTAACAACAAAATTGGTTTTTGCTTCTTAAGTATTCTTCTAGCTGTGTCTTTTTATTTGGGGACTTGAGTCCATTGGTGCTCTAATTATTGTGAAAGATGATGATGAAAGATGTGTTTTGTTACTGTCACTTTATATTGTGCTTGTGTTCCTAGTCATATTTTTTTTTCTGTAATTATAACCTAATTTTTTTTTTCTTTCTGTGTGTTTTTTTTTTTTTTTTTTTTTTTTTTTTTTTTTTTTTTTTTTTTTTTTTTTTTGACATGTATTCTTTAATCTTTTTTATGTTATGGAAGATTTTTATTTCTCTGAATGTGATAGATAATTTTGCTGTGTTAAGTAGTCTGTGTTGGCATGTTTGGTCATTTAACACTTGGAATGCATTTACTGTTTTTACTGTGATATTAGGCAGGAAGTTAGTTTTTCTCTTGGACATGTGTGCTTGGTGTTATGTGTGCTTCCCTGTATATATATGAATGGGTATAGTTTCCTAAATAGTGAAGTTTTTCCTCTATCGATCTGTTCAAGATCTGACCAATGCCATTAAAAAAGAGTCTCCTTTTTCCTCTATGTCAATAATTCATATATTTGTTCTTTTTCACAGTTTACCTATACGCATTCTGAATATAAATTCCACTTATTAAAATTTTACCATCATCTGATGACTGTCTAATCTCCTGCTTTATTATCCAATGTTGATTTTCTGTTTTCCATTGCATTCATTCTGTTGGCAAGACTCTTCCCTATTTTTTCTAGTTCTCTTGTTGAGATTTCAACCCCATCTTTATCTAAGATTAAGTTTTCTTCAGCCTCTTAAACATTCCTGAGTTTTAGCCCAATTGATCATCCTATTACAGAGATACCTCCAGTCCATCCAGCTTATTGCTAATATTTCATAGGACTGGAAGCAATCTACGTTCCCTCAACTGACAGTGGATAATGAAAATGTGGTACATGTACACAGGGGAGTTCTATGGAGAGATTATTCACTTTCAAATCTTCACTTGTCATTAACATTTTATTCAGCTGTACATTTTTTACTTTATTAGTTTCAGTGAGAATTATTCCTTATACCCTTTGAGTTCTTTGTGATATTGTTAAGTGCTTCTTAACATCTTGAAAATATTTGCTACTGTTTCTGATTGTTTCTTTTTGATTCTGGACTGGAAATCTTCTGGATAATTCTTAGTTCATACACTTATAATACAGCTGGAAGTATGTGGGAAAACATACATGTTTTCTTTCAGATTTTTTGTGTTTTTGTGAGATGACCTAGGCCCATGGATTTCTCTTATTGGTTATGTGTCTGATATGCATTTTTTATCGTTATATGAATTAGTGATTCTCATCAGCTATCATAATTAGTTGCTTTGGACGGTTCTCACTGTGGTTTTTGTAATTGGCGTGATTGGATGATGATTCCAGGATGGTCTGGTGTAGGATTTGGAGGATCACAGTTGGGCCTGTCAGTATGTAGATGGCAGTGTTGTGGGGTCATCGGGGTGGTGGACTGGTTTTGACTTGCTCCCCAGGCTGGACAGTCAAGGAGCAGTGCATTTGGCCATAGTCCTGGAGCGGGGAAGATGGCGATGGTGTGCATGAGTTCTATTTTTGTTGAGCTTCAATGTGAATTGTGTCTACTTTTTAGAAATTAATGCCTCTAAAAGTATCTTCAAACAAATCCCCCAACTCCTTGTTCAAAAGTCTTTTGTGTTTAAAGTAATATGTTAAATTTTTTTCTCAGCTGTGAGGAGCTCTTGATTTATCATGTCCCTCTCTGTAAAGTTGGGAGATTTGGGGCATTGTGGAAGTCTTGGGAGTTTTAGTGTGACATAGAAATTCTACAAATGAAAGGAATGAATCAATAGCAAGAGCCTACTTGATGCTTGTGTGATAAACTATTTTGTTTGTTCATTTGTTTCTTTTATATTGCTAAGGATCAAACTCATATCCTCAAATATGCTACACAAGTGCTCTACAACTGAATATCATACCCAAGTAATAAAAATGATTTCGAAAAACGTCTTCAAAAATAGTGGTACATATTCCCTGTATATTTTCTTACTGCTATGAATTTATCTTGAGAGAACTTCCATAGTAAGAAAAGTGTTTATGGCTCAGAATCATTGCTTTGAGTATAACACAGCTACATCAGGAAGCCTACACATGTGGTCGCTTGTATGTATTTGGTTGATATAACTCTCATAAATGAGTATCCATATGTTTAGATTTTATTATTGGTACTGTGTTCCTGAAATACCTTCAGATACACANCGGCCGAGAGCCGTCTGAAACTCCAATTCCAGGAGAACTCCAGCTCCAGGGGAATCCGAGACCCTCTTCTGACCTCCGCGGCATTGCACGACATGGGTGCACAGACCTGCATGCAGACAGTACATTGATACACATACAGAAATAATAATAAATAAAAAAAAACATCACCAAAGTAACCCATAACATAAATTAGAGAATACTTTAATTCTATTAAATTGGAACATCTAAAAGAAATGGATGTATTTTTAGATATCACAGAACTACTAAAATTAAGCAAATACATCAACAACGTAAACAGACCCTTTACAAATAAGGAGATCGAGAAAGTACTACAAATCTTCCCAAAGTCCATACACAGATGGATTCACAGCAGGATTTTGCCAGACGTTCAAAGCTCTACAATCAATATTGCTTATATTATTCAAAAACATAGAAATGGAGGGTAGATTCCTAACCTCCTTCTATGGAGCCAGAATAACTCTAATAACAAAACCGGGCAAAGACACAAGAGAGAAAGAAAATTTCAAGCCAATATCCCTAATAGACATAGACATGAAGATTCTCCAAATACTTGGAAAACACATTAAAAACATATTTCAAAAAGATCATCCACCAGGATCAAGTAGGCTTTATTCCAGTGATGGAGGGCTGGGTTCAATATGCAAATAAATAAATGTAATAACTCATATGAACAAAATTAAAGACAAAAAATTATTATCTCAGTAGAGGTCTTTATCAAAAGAGGTCTTTATCAAAAATCCAACATACCTTCAGAATAAAATTCATAGTAGGTACTGGGCTGGAAGGAACGTACCTCAACACAATTAAGGGTATGTATGGCAAACCTACTGTCAACATCATTCTAAGTGAAGAAAAACACAAAGCATTTTCATTAAAATAAGGGAAAGGACAAGACTGCTTTTTGATATAAACAAGAAGAAAATTAATGAGGTACTAAGTAGAAAAGGTCAAATTATCCCTATTTGCAGATGATATGATATTATAAGTAAGAGATCCAAAAAAAAAAAATCCAGCAGAAAAAAGTTTAGGAATGGTCAACACTTTAGCAAAGTGGCATGATACAAAATACATTTATAAAACTTACTAGTCTTTGCATATGCCAATAATAAGCAGTTGGAGAAAGAGATCTTGGAAATACTTCCATTCATAATAGCCTAGAAGAATAATAAAATACCTGCAAACAAACCTAACCAAAGACATTTCTACAATGAAAACTTTAACTCTTTGAAGAAAGAAATTGAGGAAAACACCAGAAGTTAGAAAATCTTCCATACTCATTAATTGATATAAAAAATATTGTGAAACTGACCATCCTACCAAAAACAAATTACAGATGCATGACAATCACACTAAAACTTCCCATGAGATGTTTCACAGAAAGAGAAAAAATTCTAAAATTCACATGGAACAACAAAAGAGCACAGATAACCAAGGCAATCTTGGGCACAAAGAACAATTCTAGAAGGATTACCATACCAATTTCAAACTATATTATAGAGCTATAGAAATAAAAAATACTATGGTATTGTCCAGAAAACAGACAGATTAATGGAACAAAACAGAAGACCCAAACATGAGTATACATAATCACAAACATCTGATATTTGACAAAGAGGTCAAAAATGCACTCTGTATGAAAGACATCTTCAACAGATGATTCTGGGGAAACTGGTTATCTACAAGTAAAAGAATGAAATTAGACCCATATCTATCACCCTGAACAAAAACCAACTTATAATGGCTCAAAGGCCTCCATGTGAAACCTCAATGCTAAAACTGACAACAGAACATATAGGCAGTACCCTACAAGGAACAGGTATAGGAAGGGACTTTCTTTGGGAATTAAGGGAATTTCACTTGGGAATTAAGGCCAACAATTAACAAACAGCACCTCACTGAACTAAAAAGCTTCTTTACAGCAAAAGAAACAACCAGTTCAGTGAAGATGAAGCCCACAGAGTAGGAAAGAATCTTTCCCAGCTATACATCTGATAGAGGATTACTATCCAGAATATATAAAAAAAATCAAGAAAATGTGTGACTAATTTAAAAATTGGATGCACATCTGAACAGAGCAACAACTGCTAGTGAGGATGTAAGGACAGGGGAAGACATTCACACCTGGTGGGACTGTGAACTGGCACAGTCACTGTGGAAATCAGAGGAGAAATTTTTATTCTTTTACTTTTTATATGAGCTAAATGGTCTTTTAAAAATATTCTGTTGTTATATTGATTTCATACAATAGATACTAATTAAATTTAAACTCCCCCACATCCACACCCTTCATGCCACCCCATTTGTACTCAAATATCCCTCCATGCAAGGTCATCCACTGGAGTCCAGTAAGCCTATCTAAAATCATTCCCTTAAAGATCTACTTGCCCTCACCCCACAGTAATCAGTTTATAATAGTTCTTCAACTAAAGTTGAAGCCTGCTGCCCATTTCTCTTGTCCTATGCTGGTTTTTTATCTGAGTAGGCATGGGTCTTGTGCATGCTGTCACCATTACTGCAAGTTCATATGAACTTAGTGGCTTGAAAGCTTGTTTCCTTCAGTTCATGTCCCAACCCTAGCTCATTCAATCTTTCCACCCCCTCTTCCACAATGGTCCCTGAGCCATGGGTGGTTGAGGTTTAATATAGGATTCCTACCTAGGAACATGCACTGTGAAGTCACTTATTCTTTAAAACTTAGAGAGTTGTGGTGTTTTTTTGTGTACCACACATTGTTGTAAGAGGAAGCTTTGCTAGTAAGTTGAAGGACTTATAAGAAAAGTCTTAAAATACTAAAAAAAACCTTTATCTGTTGCAGCTCTAACAATCTTTAGTATATAGCCAAATTACTCAATATCTCAATACAGAGATACTTGCTCAGCCATATTTGTTGCTGCTCTTTCCACAATACCTAGGAAATGAAAACAACCTTAATGCCCCTCAACTGATGAATGGATAATGAAAATGTGGTACATTTAAACAATGGGGTTATATTCATCAGAATGAAAAGTTAAATCATGAAATTTTAGGTAAACAGATGGAACTAGAAACTTATTTTGAGTGAGGTAACCTAGATTCCAAAAAACAAGCAGCACATGTTCTATTTCATTTAAGGCTGTGGCTCCAAATCTGAACTGTGAGTATACATCCTCTTTTAACCACAGAAGCCATGAAAATGAAAAGGAAGCATTGTGGGAGAGAAGAACAAGCTTGAAAGGGGACGATAGTAGGACACAAGCACTATTAAGGACGGAATGGGGAAAATAAGGGGTACTTTGGTTCAGTAATAGGGAGGGCTGTACTGGTGGGTAGGGAACTGGGAGGAAAGAGAGATCAATAATGTTCAAGTAGTGTGAAAAGCCATAGGGAAATGCATTGTCATTAGCCTACTGAAGAGTACATGTGCAATACATATGTGAGTGCATGTGTATAGCTGAAGGCTATATAACAAAAACCACAGTACCAGGCAAGAGGAGCCTTCCTTCTAGTTGTTGATCAGGGCGGTTCAAGAGATTCCCAAAATAATACAAGTTATTCCCACAGTCCTTGATTGCTTTTCAGACTTTGAATATAAGACCATACTGTGTAATACATGATATATTTCAGACACAGGACTTGGAGCAATTGAGCTGGTACTGACCTAGAAGCCTCCTTCCTAAAGACTATCATAGTACCATAAGATATTTTGTAAGCTGACAATGGAGAAAATGAACCAGTGCTCATCCCCAGCTATACAACCTAGTAACCATGACAATGACCATCTTAGCAAATTATGTCTATTGGTCAATATGTGGCCACTATTATCTTGGGGGTTAACAAAAGCTCTCAAATTGGACTTAATGTCTGCTCAATAGGCAGAGATTCATTCATAGCACTAGAAACAGCCAAGTACACATATTTAGAAAGCTCATAGACAGTAGAAAACAACCTACCTATGTCACTTTCTTAGATCAATGTAATTTGTTTTTCTATTCTAAATACATATCATTAGATTCCATCTCCCTGCAACCTCAACACTTTCAATAAACCCCACCTACACCTTGTCCTCTTACTAGCCCTGGGCCCAGGTCCACTCCAATTCCTTTACCACAAATATCCGAACTAGCTTCCTAACCCATACTAGATAAATCCACTAGCCATCCTTGTCAAGACTCTCACAGGCAGTCTCCATCCCCATCTTCTCCTCATTCCTGATCCACCTGAAACAAATTGGCCCTCCCCTCATACCATCCTGGTAAGTCAAATACTCCCACCGAATCTCTATTCCATTCTCCTGCAACCTCACTATTTCCAATCTACCCCACCACCACTCTGTTCCTCTGATGACCTTGGACCAAGTCCACTTCAATCTTTCTGCCTCAGATCCCTGGACTAGCTTCTTCATTCAGACTAGCTAAAACCTCCAGTCTACTGTATTAGTCAGGGTTCTCTAAAGAAACAGAAGCAACAGGACGAATATATAGCTATATACAATTGATTGATTCGCTCACGTGACAGAGTTCAAGGAGTCCAACAGTAGCCGTGCTGCACTGGAGAGGCTGAGAATCCAGGGAACTGCTCAGTCCGCAAGGCTGGATGTCTCAGTAGTTCCAATCTGGTGCTGAAGGCCCGATGGATTCCAGAAGATCTGCCCGTCTCAGTACACGCTGGGATCTGAAGGGTTGATCACAGCAACAAGACAAACTCACCAGATGAGAGAGGCAAGCCGCAGGAAAAAAGGGACCAGCTCCCTCTTCCATGGCCCTTAATACTGCCTGCCGGCAGAAGGTAACGCCCACATTTGGGGTGGGCCATCCGGGTTCTGGTGGTCCAATCCGAAGATCCTTTTTCTCTTATCTGTTCCTTAGTCCAGTCAGTTGACACCCAGGATTAACCATCACACCTGCTTTGTTAAGAACCTCCACAGGGTGTTTCCCACCCCCACTTTTCTCTGAACTCTTACTGCCGTGATGGGCCTGCCTATCCCTCTGACCCAGCAATTACACAGACTACCCTATCACCCTGCAAGGACCTGAAAACTACACCAATTTTTTCATACCTGAGGAAAAAGCAACCAAGGCGCAAAAACAATACAAGCAGAACCAAAATTCAAATAAACAAAGGCAAATATGATTTCCTACCAGACACATAGCAATGTGAAAAAAATACAAATAATAGGATAAAATAAGAGATTATGTCCCTAAGAAATCCCACCAGTCCTATAGAATTGTACTAGAATGAGAACCGCCCTGAGAAACCCCAGAATGAAGAATTTAAAGAGAACAATCAAATAAGGTCCACAGTCAACATGTGGGACCTTATTAAACTAAAAAGCTTCTTTATAGCAAAAGAAACAATCAAAGACATGAGGAGAAAACCCACATAATGGAA
The DNA here is from genome assembly GCA_009823505.1 of Rhizomys pruinosus. Lineage (NCBI taxonomy): Eukaryota > Metazoa > Chordata > Mammalia > Rodentia > Spalacidae > Rhizomys > Rhizomys pruinosus. The sequence continues at coordinate 95,634 of VZQC01003653.1, forward strand.
GAAACTCTTCAGCAATGATACATCTGATGGAGGTTTAACATCCAGAATATATAAACTACTCAAAAAGCAAAGGTCCAAGAAAGTAAGTAAATGATCCAATTAAAAGATGGACTAAAGATCTGAATAGAGTCTTCTCAACAGAACTTAAGATGGCTCAGAATCACCTTAAAAAAACTGTTCAACGTCCTTAGAAATTAAAGAACTGCAAATCAAAACCAAATTAAGATTTCATTTTACACAGGTAAGATTAGCTATGATCAAGAAAACCAATGACACTAATTGTTGAAGAGGGTATGGAGAAAGGGGACCACTTATTCATTGCTGGTGTGTTTGCAAACTCGTGCAGCCCCTACGGAAAGCAGTGTGGAGAACATTTAAAAGACTAAAAATGAACCTACCATTTGACCCAATTATACCACTCCTAGGTATATACCCAAAAAATGCATCTTATATCAAAGACAGATGCACAGCCATGTGTATTGTTGCTCTTTTCACAATAGAAAACTTGAAGCAACCCACATGTCCCTCAGTTGATGAGTGGATAATGAAGACGTGGTATATTTATACAATGGAGTTCTATGCAGCAGTGAAAAAGGATGACTTAGTGAATTGTGTAGGCAAATGGAAGGAACTGGAGGCTGTTATGCTGTGAGGTGACACAGACTCATAAAAACAAAGGATGCATGTTATCCCTTATTTGTGGTTTCTAACACTGGTTTCTCTTCAGATGGTATAAATCTTTTGCCTTTTACTAACACCAAATCTCTATATGTAAATTAAATTTAGTAACCATCAATAAAGATAACATCAGAATAATTGTTATTGCCATAGATATACCTTGAAATATATATCTATATTTTATCACATCTAAGGTTTAAAAATGAGAACAGTTACAGGATGAACTAACTTCAACAAATGTTATTACCACTTCTATCATACAATGTCTATACTAAAAATAACTAATGAAATCACAAAGATATAGTAACATTTCAAAGTTCTACTAACTACACATGGCCTCTTCCTACTTACTGGTTAAATTCCTTTGAAACTTGAGGCAAGGTTTTTGGTATTCTACTCACTGATAAATTAATGGCCATGTATGCCAAGACTATTAAATCACAAAAGCGTTCTTGATCTTCAGGGTTCTTGATCATTAAGGATAGTAATTAATTCAAAAGAATGATTATTTCTGCTCCAGGGAGCTATTCATCATCTCTGAACATCTGGAAATATGTGGTCATCTAGAAACTACCCCAAGACTTGTGAGGACTTTTCAAAGTTTATTCTTTATTGTGGTATATTCAAAATAAATGTTCTATCTATACATGGACAGAAATATTATAAATTATAATAACTAGGGGCAAATCTCTCAGGATAGTTTACTAAGTCTTACAGCATTAATTAAAAGCCTTCTGTATAAGATTTTAAAAGATGGCTAGCTCCAGAATAGAAAATAGTAGCATGCTTAAAGTAATTAGGGATATGGAATTGTTAATTTTCAATCCACCCACAACTTGTATTGAAGTCCTAGTTACAACTATTAGATTAAATGGACACAAATGTTATCCATGTTTCCATATACTATGCAAATGATAATTCTGGCATTTTTTTTCACATAACAAGATAATTTGGCTCAGGAAAAGCTAGGTTCTACCTCCTTGAACTAGTGGTATGCAGTCCAGAGGGAGACAGTCTGAAAGTGTGTGGTAAACACCTTCAGCTAGGTTCCTGTTTATAGGTATGTGATACAACTCCTGCCTTCTGGAAAACTATAAATCTGGATGTAGGGGTCTAGGAAACAAGAGTGGCTGTTCTGATTGTAGTGATAATTACAAAAACAGAGGGGGAAAGAATATGCCTCTTCCCTCCAGGATGCAATTTTCCCCCACAGTTAAATATAGAGCATTGGCAGATAAAGGCTTCAGTGCCAGCTCTGGGATGCCCTACCAGGAGTTGTTGACCAGGGAGGCTTTAAAAGCCCCCAAACAAAGGTCATCTGCCTATAACTTTGAGTGCACATAGGAAATGGACAGTAAGACCCTACTGATGAAGATTCAGCATGATATTCATGGTGTCAGAGAGCACTATAGAGCACGAAGAGCAAAAAAAACACAATAAAAAAAAAATGTTGAGACCCTGCACTGCAAATCACCAGCTGATCTTCATGGTGTCAGAGAGCACTATACAAACTGCTGGAAAGAAATGGTCTCTGAAGCTTTACTAAAGGCTTCTTGTGCTACACTTTCACATGCCAAAGAAGATAGAGTGGAATAGTGGTGGCCTGATAAATGCACACCCAGAAAAAAAAATTAAAAATCCCAATTCAATCTATGGTTCACTCCCTAGTGGGGTATGACACACAGCTGACACTGTAGCCTAGGTGCCTCATGTCAGGAGGCTCTACTGACCACATTAGAAAGCTATTGGTATCCCTTTGTCAAAGAGTTATAATGCTCCAACCAAAATATTATCCAAGCATATGTGTCTGTGCCCATAGAGTAATTTGTTATAAACTTTAATATTTGTTACTATTTGTACTTTATTACTAGAATTAAAAGGAAACTGCTAAATGACCCACTAGTCCATTGCAAACAGAACTTGGACAGTCCCAAGAGTTTAACTTGTCACCTCTTTCACTCTCTTTCACCCTCCCCTCCAAAGCCCAGTGACTCTTGCAGAAGAGATTGGCGTGTAAGCTTGTAAGGCCCAAGGGTTGGGGGGGGCTGGATTTTTTTTCTCTTTTCTTTTTATTTGATCAACCTGGAACATGTTTGTATAAGCAAACTTCTTCAACTGGACTTGGGGACCCTGGGTTGTAAAAAACTGAGCTCAGATGTTAACTAATTGGGTTTATATGGACACTCCTTATGTTCATTGTCTATATATACTTACTGGTCAAATAAATAAAAAAGGAATGATCATAAACATGATCAAAGAACTTAAAGAAAACACAGACAAACAACTTAAAGGATGGAAAGAGGATAGGAATAAACTTGTGATGGAAGCTCAAGGAAACACAAATATGTGGCTGAATGAAATAACCAAAACAATCTAGTATTTGAAAAGGTAACTCACAAGAAAGAGACAAAAATATTGAAGAAAACCCAAACCAAAATTTACATTTTCTTAAAAAACAAATAGGCCAATTGGAAACAAGAGAAAGCCTCACAAGTAGAATGAACGAAACAGAAAACAGTATATCAAGACTGGATGACAAGGGTGAAGATCTGAACTCATTAAGCAAAAACTATGGAAAATTTTTAAAAACATGTGCATGGAATACACAGAAAATGTGGGACACAATGAAAAGACTACATCTATGCACCATAGGCATACAGGAAGAAGAATCTCAGGCCAAAGGCATTGAACAGATCATCAACAGGATTATAAAAGAAAACTTCCCTAAATTAAGGAGACTTACTTATACAGATACAGGCAGCACATATAACACCAATTAGACTTGACCAGAACAGAAGCTATCCACAGCATATCATAGAAAAAACATTAAATGTAGAGAACAAAGAGAGGATAGTGAAAGCTGCTAAAACAACATATAAAGGAAACACCTTCAGAATTACAACCAACTTTTCAATGAGAACTATGAAAGTCAGAAGAGCTAAACCAAAATATTCCCAGTTCTAAATGACTATGGATGCCAACAACCTTGAATATTTTGTCCATCAAAACTATCTATCATAGTCAAAGGGCAAAAGAAATTTCTATGATGCAAATAATTCATGATAACCAAATCAGCCCTTCAGATAATACTCAAAGTAGGACAAAGGATCAAAGATAGAAATGAGGATACCCAACAAGTTATAGAAAGCTTTAATAATGGAAGTGGAAAATAGGGCCACAAGCAAAAACATGACATGATATTATACATAAGAAATCCTAAAAATTCCACCAGAAAATCAACTTTCAAAAATCACATACAATAACAAGCCATCAGAAAAAGCAATGGAAAACATCCCATTCACAATAATTCTCAAGAATATTTAGGAATAAACCTAACCCAGGGGTAAACTGAAATAACCTGAAATAAGAGGATAGTATGGAACAGATGGTATCAAGGGGAAGGTGGAGAAAGTGGGAGTGTCAGGCTAGGAGAAGGGGAGGGAGGTAAATGCAGGAGTCCATGGTTATGGGGAGGAGAAAACTCAGGAGAGGTAGATGGTGGGAGGCAGGTGCGACTGGGGGTGGGGGAGTAGAGATATTGGGGGTACTTGGGTTGGGGAGGGAGGACAGAGATTGGATGGAGAAGAAGAGAGATGAATGGAGCTTGGGGAGCTAGGAAAGCCAGAGGGGAATGTTAGCTAGGGAGCCCCTTTAGAAAACACATAAAGGGGCTGGATAGGTGGCCTAGTGGTTAAGAGCGCCAACTGCTCTTTTCAGAGGACCAGGTTTGATCCCCAGCATCCACATGGCGGCTGAGAACCATCTTTAATTCCAGTTCCAGGGGAATCCAACACCTTCTTCCGACCTCTGCAGCATTGCATGACACGGGTGCACAAACCTGCATGCAGACAGTACATTCATACACATAAAAAATAAATAAAAATTAAAAAAAAGAAATGCACACACAATGTCTGAACATTGGTGCATATGTATATCCAGGAAATGTATGGCAAGAAACATAGTACCAGACAGGAGCGACCTCCTTTGGAGCGGTTGATCAGAGTAGTCCAAGAGAGCCTCAGAATAACACAGGCTGTGGCCCGAGCTCTTGGTTCTCTCCCAGAACTCAAAGGTAAGACCCTACCACTGAAGACAGGACATTCTTTGGACACAAAACTTGGAGCAATGGAGCAGAACTCAGTTGAAAAGAAATGGAGATAGTGGAAGTCTTATCTGATTCCTGGTTGGAAGGAAATGCTTATAGTTGTTCTCCATTTGGAATGATGTTGGCTGTGGGTTTGTTTATATAGCTTTAATTTTGGTGAGGTGTGTTCCCTTCAGTTCAATTCCTTCTAGGACCTTTAACCTCTATGGCTGTTGGATTTTGTCAAAGGCCTTTTTTTGCATCTATTGAGATGTCTGTAAGATTTTTGTATTTACATCAATGTATATGTTTTATGTTTTATTACATTTATTGACTCACATATATTAAATTGTTCATGCATTCTGGAATAAAGCCGAGTTGATAATGGTGAATGATCTTTTTGATTTGTGTCTGTAGGTGGTTTGTATTTTGTTGAGTACTTTGCATTTATGTTCATTAAGAATATGGGCCTGTAGATTTGTTGTTGTTGTTGTGTCCTTACCTGGTTTTGGTATTAGAGTGATACTGGCTTAATAGAAGGAGTTTGGAGTACTCTGTCTCTTTCTATTTTTTGAATAATTTAAGCAAAATTGGTTGTAGATCTTCTTTAAATGTCTGGTAGAATTCTTCTGTGAATCCATTTGGGCCTGCACTCTTTTATAGTTACAAGATTTTGTATTACTGTTTCATTTTCTTTGTTTTTTTTTTATTGATGCTTTGTGTATTTTCATACATCATTTTCCAATTCAGTTCAGGCATATACTCCCTTCCCTTCCCCCCACCCCACCCCTACCCATCCCAGATCATGCATTCCGCCGTAAGTTTTCTGCATCTTTCTCTGCTTTTTTGTTTTGTTTTGTTTTCATTTTTTTAACAATAAGTGATAATTTGTGAGTACAAGCATCCTTCGTTGTAAAACCAATTTGCAAGCAGTTGTGCCCAAACCCACACAGCTCATGGGTCCCACCATCCAGCAGTCCTAAGTGATATATCTACAGTGGAACCTCTATGCCCAAGGGTCACAGAATACAGAGAAACAGGAGGCAGAGAGAATACTAGTACATCCCTCAACTCTATCAAAGTGTCCTTATACAACAGAGTGAGATGCACACAGAAAGCCACAACTGCTCAAATTTTAGAGAGTAAATGAGTGTCAAGTGTGCATCCTAGATAGGACTCTTCTATTGGCCCTCACTCACCTATGGCTTAGGGACCATTGTGGAAGAGGGGGCAGATAGACCATAAGAGCCAGGATTGGCTCGTGAACATAGAAACACAGAAGCTTTCAGGCCACTGGAAACCTGAAATTGTGAACTTGCAGCAATTGTGTCATCAAACATAAGACCTATGCCAACTCAATCATACAGAGGCCCAGAATGGAACAAGGGAAATGGGCTGCTGACTCTCCTAGCCTGGGAACCGTTGGAGACTTTGGTAAAGAAGAGTAGACCTCACTGACAACCTATAGATAGGCTGACTAGACACCAGTGGATCACTTTGCACCAAAGTACATCTGGGTAAAATGCTTGACTGGTTAAGACTTAACATGTATGGCAGAGTACATGAAGTCTGGTGCAGAGAACTGTTGTATGAAATGTACAAAAGCTCAATTAGAATTTTAAAAAGTGAAACATTACAAATGCAAACAACAAAAAATATACATATAATCATATTTATAGATAAGTGTACCACTCATTACTCATCATATAATCTTCTTGTGTAACAGATATGGACTATTATAAAGTTCCCCAATTGGTCAAAGTACAGAGAAACATGACTTGAGATTCCCAATCATACATTATATATCTACAATTAAACCTCTATTTCTAAGGCTCAGGGAACAGAAAGATTATAAGAGCCAGAGAAATAAAACACCTGATCCTAGTTAAATGCATTCTAGACATGATAGAGATTTTGCACCAGTGAAATCTCTACAATATGGTAGTCCATCAGGATCCACATCATGACAAAACCAGCCAAGGTGGATTACAGGAATGTCATGTGGTCCCACTGCAAGATGAAGTGCTATAAGCAATCAATGGATGCAGATGGAGAGAAAATCAGTTTTCTACAGGGATTGGCTCTCTGAGAGTTTATCTAATCCCAAATATGCCACCCTAAACACAGGTGCACACAAGCACCACCAATATTGATAAGGACCATGAGTGTGTGTTTGTAAATTTATATATATATATATATATATATATATATATGTGTGTGTGTGTGTGTGTGTGTGTGTGTGTGTGTGTGTGTGTGTGTAACTATAATAACCAAAGAATAGAATGAAAAATAAATAGGGAAAGGAGATAGGTTTGAGGAGTTGGAAGAGGATTGGGTATGAGAGGTGGAAATAATCCAAATGCAATGCACATTGGAAATTATATATAATTTGTTTAATATCCAAGAGTGGTGCATTAGCAAATACTTTTAAACTGTATTTGAAGTCTTGGAAATAGGGTTCTCATCTTGATGTATCAGTTCTGGACAGAGAGTTCCTGAATATCTCAGGCTCTTTATCAACTTCATCCTCTATTTGAAGACATTCAATTATGTAGGGTGTTTATCTGGCTCATGGATTTCCAGTCTCTCATTTTAAATCTTTACTCATCTCAGTGTAGAAACTCTTTGGGCCCAGCCTCCATTGCATGTAGATTATACAAGCTCTTTAACAGTCTTAGCTCCTGCCTTACTTCCTTATTAAAAAATAAGACATAAAGTTGCCCATCATTCATCTAACACTCTTGCTGTGATTTTGAAGGTACTTCTCCTTCATCTCCCTTGTCCTTCCTGAGCCATCACAGATCCTGGAATCTTCTCTGATCCAATGTACTCTAGCTCTGCAGTTTATTGATTCACTAGGTAGATAATATTAAAGTTGAAATTTTCACTCATTTAACACTTGTTGATTAAACAAATACAGTCCTTATTGAGAGCTACATGTATGCTCAGCACTGTAACAAGCATGTAGTACACTTCAGCAAACAAAAAATGTATTTCCTGAAGAAATACAACAAGAAAAAAAAAACTTTGATATCATAAAGTTTGTATTAAAAAAAAGAAAAAAAAAAGGTGGCACGCACCTTTAATCCTAGCACTTGGGAGGCAGAGGCAGGCAGATCATTGCAAGTTCAAGGTCAGCATGGTCTACAGAGCAAGTTCCAAGCCAGCTGGGGCTACAAGGAGACCCCATCTTGAAATGACCAAAAGTAGAAAACTTTGGGTATTATAAAGTTCGAGGAGATAAGAAAGTTCCACTGAAGAAGAATAAAAAGAATCTACTTTGGGAGCTGGAGAGACAGCTCAGCAGTTAAAAGCACTGGTTGCTTTTGCAGAGGACCTGTGTTCGGTTCCCAGCATCCATAAAGCAGCTAACAACCATCCATAACTCCAGGTTAATGTGATCCAATACCCTCTTCCAAGCTCTGCCAGCATTGCACACATGGGTTAATTTGCATACATACATGCAAAACCCTCATACACATAAAATAAATATAATAACATAATTGTAAAAATTCAAAAACAAAAAAAGTACTTTAAAACTTGAATGCCTAAAGGAAATCTAACTAAAAATTATTATTTTTATTTAAACTCTGAAGGATAAGAAACTGCCATTCTGTAAATGAATGGAAATGAAAGCACAAAGCACACAGCACATGCTTAAGATGGTGCCCATAACAGGGACTGAAGTGTGCAGCAGCACAAGTCGCTATTAGAGAGCATACAGAGAACTTGATATAACCTGTTCCCTGTAGGCTCTGTTTGGTTGTTCAGCACACTTGTAACCCCACCACTAGAAGCAGAGCAGGGGATTCCTGGGCAAGCTTAAGAGCTAGACTTGGTGAGCTCTCAAGTCAATGAGCTTCTGGTTCAGCATGAGACCCTTCCTTAGTAAAGTAGAGAGCAGTCAATGACACAAGATGTCAAACTCTGACATTTACTCACATGTGAAAATATGTGTGTACATATATACCACACATAAAAATACAAAAAGTAAATAAATAAAAATGCATTCCTTAAGTATTTATTTCCCGTGTAATTGCACCAAGAACAAATCGTTTCTAATTAATAAGGTGGACTTTTTAAGGCTCTGAATTATCAAGGCTGGTTGGCCACTAGCCATATGGATTTGAGCTGCTGTTTCCCCCCACCTCCAGTGTTTGTAGTTGTAAAAACATAGCCTTGATGTTGGAATATTTATCTGGAACTCAGAAACTCCCTAAAATTCCCAAGTGCTGGGCCTGACCCTGAAGTACATTGCATGTGTTTCTGAAGTCTGTCCTTTATTCTCTGAGGTCTATTACCATGGGTTACTTTCTCTTCTGGTTTACATTTGTTTGTTAAACTCAGCCACACCTTACAGATAATCCTTTTAAATTCTCTTCAGTCTCCAAGGCCTGAACAGAAAAATAGAAAGATGTGAGACTAGACAACTCATTTAATGTGGACAAAACTCTGGTTTTGTCCACATAAAACTTTAACATGCAAAACAGGGAGGAAGTGAATAAGATTCCATTCATGTCCCCAGCTCAGTCATGAAACTACCTCTAGATATCCCTCACATCCTCAAGCCAAAAGACTTGATTATTTAAGAGTTTTAGAGCTTGAGGACATTTCTGGAGAAGGCCTAGGAGATACAGCACATCTGGTTGCCTCATGGCACTAGTTGTTAGATTCCTGAGTCATTAAATAATGACTCAAAAATTCAATGCAATTTCCTTACTAAATGAACTTTGTGAAAACATAAATATACTAGATACATGAATATTCTAATGGACAATCTTGTAAATTTGTTGCATGAATATGGCTTATTAGACAAGTGAATACTAGTTAGAAAAGTAAGTAAGTCATACCCTAAAGGAAATCACCAATCAACTATTTCTAAGATGAAGAAAAGGCTCTACCAGTAAACTACAAGAAAAAGTCCTGGCAATTTCTGAGCCTGGATCTACCCATGGGGCAGAGTCAGAAGAATGAATCACCTCTTCCACCTCCCTGGATTCTCCAGGTGCCCACAGTTTCACAACTAGACATACTTGTCTATGAGAGAATTGTCTCTGATCCTGGCATTTCTCAGCCTTCTCACTGTCTTCCACACCAACTTCATTACTGATTATATGAACAGCACACAAGTATTTAGCCACAGAATTCTATAGTTAACCGAATGACACATTTTAGAGTCTTAGAAATCATTATGACAACTCTACAGATGTACTTTGGAGTTTTATACTACTTTAGATAGCTTGTCAGATGACCTTATAACTTGGGAGTACCTATTCTGATGTTGAATCCTCAAAAATATATGACTATTACTTAGAATGATACCCTTTGAGTTCCTCGTCTGTGAAACGGGACCAATGAGACTGTTAATGTCACAGTTTCTAAAGGATTCAGTTAATATGTGTAGAAAATTCAAAAAGAATGTTAAGCTTATCTCAAATGTTCAACAAATGTTATCTATTATTTGCATCTATAATTGAGAAAAAACAATGCTGTTTCTTTGAAATTCCAAATTAGTCTAAGAAATTTATAAATGAAGGAACATGAAATGTAAAATCAAGCCAAAAATGGAAGTTAAGGAAATCAAACTTTAGATAAATATTAATATAAATCCCTAATTCACAGCTAAATCCATAGCGCCACTCTTAGCAAAGGGAAGGCATATTTTAGTAAGGAAAACAGCATGATTATATACATATATATATATTCATATATATATATATATATATGAACTTAATATCCATGCATAGAAGACAGTTTTACTTCTGTATTAACTTCTCATTTAAAAGAAACTGGCTGAGCATTCTGCCTAGAGCAACTTACTTTCTTCAAAAAGAGGAAACCTCAGTAGTATCTCCCTTGTTGCTTTTGTCATGTTTGTCCTGCATTCATATCTACAGAAAAGCACAACCTCTGCTTGAATATCACGTTTCTCATGTTTTAGTCTCAGGACTTTTATATGCCTAAAAATTACCAGAAACTCAACAGGCCTTTAGTAGACAGAGTGTATCTATATGAAAGCTAACTACAATTAAAACTAAAAATGAGAAAATGAAAATATATGTTTGTTAATTCATTTTTAAAATAACCACAGTAAACCTATTGTGTTGCTATTAGTGGTTTATTTTATTAGAAATATTTATAGTCTGAAAACAAAAACAAGCTTATTAAGAAAAGTGTTTTATGTTTTCACCAGTTTCTAATAACAAACAGTTTAGCCTCTCATATTTATTTGTTACTTTAATCTATGGACATCTCCATGGTCTATATGAAAGAAGTAGGAAAAGGACAATTAATATATTATAATTACAAAAATAATCTTAAACTTTTAGAGCCCCTGAAAGTATTTCAGTTTACAGTGCTCTCGGCACTATACTTGAGAGTTCATGAGTTATTGTTCAAGGACTGATTCTGTGGTATCATGATGCAGTGGGGTGTACACAAGAAACCAGAGACAGATACAACCTATTCAGAAAAGTTAGCAAAAGAGACTCAAAATATGCATATCAAAAATTAAACAGAATTTTAAGACAGTTCTTTTTCTTCTTTCCTTCACTATTCTAATCTAAATTTAGATGCAGTATCTTCTTAGATAAATTTTCAGACATAAAATTAAAGGGAAAGTCTTAATAGTTCAAGGGAGGAAAAAAAAATAACAGTACCCTGAAAAGACAACCAGAATAGAGAAGACACTCGAATTTAACTTAGGATAATGAATAAGACACATATGGAGATTAAATATTGGGAAGTGTTTCCAAGGAATATCAAGAGTATGGTTTGTTTAGGACGCTACCTAAGACAATGATGGCAAGAGAGTAAAATATGTATAAAGGCAAGTGAAAATAAGATTAGACTGGTCTTAATAGAAAAAATTGAATTTAATGGGAAATATTGTGGGTAGGATTACCTATATAAAAATAGAAAGAAAAATTGCTTTTGAAGGTTAGAATAATGTAAAATATATTTCATTTAGAAAGGGATCAAAAAAGGATTAGACACAGGAGAGCAAACCGGGAGGGGAGGAATAGTATAGGCACTTGCACAAACATCCATGGTATTTTTAGGAATTTGTGAGTTTATGTAATAAAGATGGATAATATATTCCACTCCCAATTCACCCCACCATTACAGCATCACTAACTAAGCCCCTTCACCATACAAAACTGAGAAACAATGGAGAACAGATATCACAAACAGCCATGTAGGTTCTGAAAGTCACCAGTTCACAAACTATAGAGGGGCCTTTAATTTTAAACTCATGTTTTACTACTTTCCAAAAATTTTCATGGCAATCAATGGTTTTAGTCCTTGCCACGAAAAACCTGACTCTAAGAGAAATAAACTAGTCTCTTACAATGTGACTAGCTACCCATGCTTCTTTCTACAGTTTCATAAAAAAATTTATCTGACCATTTTTTTAATATTTTATGTGTATGAATATATTGTCTGCATGCACAGAAGTGCACCCATGTGGTAAAATGCCTGCAAAGGTCAGAAGAGAATCCATGATCTCCTAGAACTGGAGTTACAGATGGTTGCTAACCATTATGTGGGTGCTGAGATTTGAACAAGGGTCCTCTGCAAGAGCAGCCACTGCTTTTAACCACTGAGCCATCTCCCCAGCCCCTTCTCTGAACATTTTAATGTCTAAGCCAGCAAATATTTCCTGAATCTAATGACTAACCCATGAATAGACAATATTATCACTCAACACATTCTTCTGTTCTTAATGGCATTTTCAATAACAAAATTATTATTATTTTTCACTTATCAGGAGCTAAATCTGGCTCAATGTATTTCCTAAACAAAAAGTATCAGCTCTCTCTCTCTCTCTCTCTCTCTCTCTCTCTCTCTCTCTCAATTAAAACTAGGGCCTCACTCATCCCAGGAAAGCACCCTACTACTGACCTCTGTCCTCGGTCTAGTAAAGCTATTTTTTTGAACATTCTCTTAAATGCTTGTCTTCATCCATATATCCAAATCATTGAGCCAGCCACATGTCAGAGTTTAGAAACTTTTCAAGTTTAACCTAGATGTTGATCTGTTTTTCTCTTTTAAGCCATCTTTCTAAAAGTACTATTCATGAGTGTCTTCTAATCCTATAGCTAGAACTAAATGCATGCTATTCCTAATTGTACAAGATTCTGAGAAAATAAATCTTCCAATCTTTCAGCCTTTTTGTAGAGAAAAAAAAGGAAAGGGTAACTATAAATGGTTCTTGTGCTAAAACTCAGTTTGTCAGACTACCAAACTAGGGTAATTAGTGACTTTCATGAGTCCTTAGTATTTTTTTTTTACTTTGCTGGTCTTCTCTCTAAAAGAAAATAAACAAAAATATATGTGGGCTATGCAAAGAGAAACATAGAATATATAGAAATACAGAATATTCACAATGACATATTTTATAACAAACATAGAAACATAGTAAAAATAAACATAACTAAATATTTTTCAACCAAAAAATTTACTTTGTTCTTTTACTTTTTGAAAGAAGTTAATTTTCATATTTATATATATATCCCCCTTTTTTATTTTAGGTTTTTATTTTTGACCCATAAGTCTCAAGAAAGCAGTTGTATTATATATACCTATAGGGTGGAGTCAAGGCACAGCTTTCATCAAGTTCACCCATGCTGTTTTGGGTTACTGTATGTGATTAACTTGGGAAACAAACTTTATTTTTAGATTAAATCATCCTATAGGTGAAAGAGAGTGTTACCAC
>VZQC01003653.1:112134-125817 GCA_009823505.1 Rhizomys pruinosus
AAAAAAAAAAAGAAGTTAATTTTCTAGGAGACCATAATAGTATTTTGGACTACTGTACTTAATGATAAATTGATTTTTCCCTATACTCTCTGGAATAAATACCTTTGTCTTTCCCTCCTCTCTACTCTCCAATCAGTTGGTCCCTCTAACCTATTAGCTGTTTGCCTGTTCTGACTACAAATTCACATTTCTCCAGAGCAGGAGAACTTTTTTACTTCCAACTATGTAATTATTTTACACTCTGCTCTGAGAACAATCTAACCCTTTCTAAAAAAAAAAAAAAAAAAGAAGCCTAGCTCAACAATCAGATGTGTTTGTTCCTTGTTTTATTCATTTCAATGTGATTTCTATTGCTTGTAAATAGGGTTCATTTTTACTCATTAGAAAAGCCTCTGGTCTCGGGCTCAGTTATAAAGATTTCATGATTAGTGGATGATACTTTGTTACAAAGAATTACATCACCAATCTTTTTAGACTGGAATCTATTCTTTCTCACTCCCTGTGTATTGACAAACTTCATCACTTGCTCCTGGGTCACACTGACCTTTGTTGTTAGATAACTGTTATCCAATTCTTCTAGTCCAGGCTTCCAAATATTACTTTCTTCCAAATTTCTGCCATGGAATTGCTTGAGGCACTGGAAAATAAGATAGAACTCTTAGTCATATTGGGCTTAAATTAAAAAATATATATCTTGGCTAAATTTAAGGAATAAATGTGACTTTTTACTATCTAGTGCCAGATATTCAAATGATTACATCTATACTTCTTTCCTTTAATCTTTCTTTTCTTCCTTCCTTCCTCCTTTCTTTCTTCCCTCTTCCCCTCCTTTCTTCTTTCTCTTTTCCTCCTCCCTTTGTTATCCCTTCTTTTCATTTGGCTATGTGTCCTGGGTAGGTAAGGTTTCTCAGCGTCTTGCCCAAAACTTATTATGTACAAATTTACAAAACAAATAAAAACTTTTATACTAAGATCTATTTTTTTCTCACTTATCTAACCAGGGTCCTGTGGCCAATGCTGAGTCACTCATTATCCTTGATTATGTGCAGTACATCTCTTGAGCCAAACGGATGCACAGGTCTACTCTTGAAGGTAACAGGAAAATGGGTTTTCTGAAACTCTTAGATTGGGAATGGCTAAGTCATTTCTCTTCACATCACTCTTATCTCATTCATTTCCTAACTCAGTTCTATAAAAACTGCTCTAACTAATTAGAGTTCCATTTATTCCATGAAGTCCTCTTTAACTTCCAAGATGCTCTCTTCCCTACATGGACTGATTCTCCTCCTATCAAGCCTCTATAATGAATCTTGCTTTCATTTTATAATTAAAATAATAACTAAATTCTCTCTAAAGTTGATCATTATAAAAGTCCATCTGTAAGAATGTGACAAATTCATGATCCTGCATTAACAGACATTGTAGATCCTGCATTAACAGACAAGTAGTGGGTAAATTATAATTGTAAATTAAGAAAATGAAAGATAAAGGCCAATGTGAAAATCAACACTATACTGTGTTGACAGTATAGTGTGATAATACTGTGGAAAGACAAATGTGATTGGTATTCTCTGACAAGATTCAGAGTCCTATCAAGATGACAGCACATAGGTTCATTTTTCAGATAAAGAGGAATTGAGTTGAAAATGAGAATAGGGGTTTGTGCCCTTATCCTAGTTGCTAATATTTTTTATTTTATTTTATTTATTTATTATTTTTTACGTGTATGAGTGTACTGTCTGCATGTAGGTTGGTGCACCCGTGTCGTGCAATGCCGTGGAGGTCAGAAGAGGGTGTCAGATTCCCCTGGAACTGGAGTTAAAGATGGTTCTTAGCCACCATGTGGGTGCTGGGAATCAAACCCAGTTTCTCTGCAAGTGCAGTAGGTGCTCTTAACTGCTGAGCCATCTCTCCAGCCATGCTAATATTTTTTAAATAAGTAGAATAACAAAAATTAAGCTGGAGGCTTAACAGTTAATCTATTAAAATTTCCATTGCAATCTTATGGCAAATTTCAATACTTGATTATTTGTTATAGAATATATTAAGTTCACTTTAAATCCTGTAACTAAGTCCTTGTACTGTGACCAAAGAATGTTATCCATAGGTCTATTCCTGAGTCATGCCTTCACCTCTACCTCCAGAACCCGGAGAGGAGATGAATAAACTGCCCTAGCAACATTTTTTTTTAAGAACCAAGGACCCATCATGCTTCTCTGACAGAACATATGCAGTTTGGAAGTAATTGGTCAGCCCCAATAATATGCATTGTGTATAGAAATAAACTTTAAAAAGTAATTAAAATGAATAATATTAGTGTCCCCATAAAGGAAGATTCCTTTCTTCAATAAACACATGCTTTCGAAGGTCACCAGTTAGCTAGAAACATATGGCACTAAAACCAAGCAGAGGCTGTAATCTAGTGCTGAACAAGAGCTTGGCTGCAGAGTCCCAGGCACCACATAGGGGCAAAGGTGTTAACTGGATCAGGATTGAGCCAGTAGGGTACACCAGGTATCAAGTGTAGTAAAGAACAAAGTAGTACCAAGTTAAGACAGAACAGAGAGCTGTGGAATGAGTGTTCTTCCAGGTCACAAAGAGAACACAGTCTTAACATGACTGAATTACTGAGCCTATCTGAATAATCTCATACAAAAGACAATCTAAGGAGTGGAAACTCAGGACCCCACAAATGACAAATATACTGAGAAAGAAATAAAAGATACAGTGCCATTTACAATAGACTCAAAGAAAAAGCTTGGAATAAATCTAACCAAGGCAGTGAAAGATTGGTGTGATGGTTTCAATGAGAATGTCCCCCGTAGGTTCCAAGTATTTGAACATTTTTGTCCCGTTTATGGTGCAGCTTTGGGAGGTCATAGGCAGTGTGGCTGTGTTGGAAGCAGCACATCACTGTGGGGGAAGGCTTAGAGAGCTCTTAAGTTTTGCAGGATTTCCAGTCATTCTCTGCTTCCTGTGCCTGCTTCAGGCATATGAGTGCTAAGCTTTCTTCTTCACCCAACCCTAGCACCATGCATGCCTTCCTGCCATGATGGACCCTGATCCCTCTGGAACTGTAAGCTCAAATAAACTCTTCCCTCTATAAGATGCTTTCGAAAAGAAAGAAAAAAAAGAAAAAGAAGAAAAAAAAAAGAAAAAATAGTTTCGAGCTGGGCATGGTGGCACATGCCTTTAATCCTAGCATTTAGGAGGCAGAGGCAGGTGGATCTTTGTGAGTCCAAGGCCAACCTGGTCTGGCATCATGGTCCTGGCATAAAATAAGCACATTGATCAGTGGAACGGGATTGAGGACCTGGATATAAATCTATGCAACTTTAACCACCTGAATTTAACAAAGGGTCAACATTACATATTGGAAAAAGACACCATCTTTAACAAAGGGTGCTGGTCAAACAATATGTAGAAGAATGAAACTAGATTCTTCTCCCTCACCCTGCATATAACTCAACTCCAGATAAATAAAGGACTTCAACATAAGACCTAATAGCCTGAATTTGATAGAAGAACAAAGTAGCGAATATGCTTAAAATTACTGGCATGAGTAAAGGACTTTCTGAACAGGACACTGATACCACAGGCATTAATACCAACAATTGTAAATGGAAACTTATGAAACTGAAAAGCTTATGTACAGCAAAAGACACCACCATTCAAGTGTTAAGGCAGCCTGCAGAATAGAAAAAATATTTACCACCTATACATCTCACAGAGGGTCGGTATCTGCAATATAAAATGTACTCGAAAATTAAACATCAAATAAACAAATAATCCAATTAAAAACCGGCCATGGAACTAAACAAAGAGTTCTCACGATGTGAAATACAAATGTCTGAAAATACTTTTAAGGTTCAAAATATTTAGTCATTAGGGAAATTCAAATTAAAACTACTTTGATATATTTTGAAATTTTTATCATAGCCCCCCACCCCCAAAAAAGAAAAAAATTGACAAGGAATTCTAATGTAGATGTGGGGAAAGAGTAACCCTTATTCACTGCTGGGTTGAGTTCAAACTGGTGCACCCACTATGACAATCAATGTGAAATTTCTTAAACAACTAGAAATAGATCTACTATATGATCTAGCCATACTATTCTTGGGTATATATCCAAAGGACTTTGTATCTTGTGACACGGATTCCTATTCATACATGTTCATTGCTGTTCTTTTCATAATAGCCAAGAAACAACCTAGCTATCCATCAACTCATGAACAGATAATGAAAATGTCTTTCATTTTACATAATGGAATATTGTTCAGCTTTTAAGAAAAATTAAATTATGAAATAAACAAATAAATGGATGGAGCTGAAAACAATTTTTCTGAGTAAGAAAACTCAGACAGAGAAAGAAAAATGTAGTATATTTTCTCTTATTTGTTGAAGTTAGTTTGAATTTGTAGGTATGTGTGTTTCATTTGGTATACACATAAAAGTCAGGAAACTGGTAATGAATGCATCATGGGATCTGGGGGCATTTCAAGGGAAGTAAAATGTAAATAATGGACAAGGACCAAACAGGATGAAGCTGAATTGGAAACTCCCTCTGCTGTCTACCTGTCTTTGTATAGGAATGTGCTATGCATGCTTGGAGTCATCAAAGGTTCCACTCAGCTGTAGGACTACAATGCTTAGAAGCTATAATAGTTAATGGCGTTTGTTTTGGAAATAACCAATTACTTTCTAATTGGATTTAAGGTCCATTTCACATGAGGGAATTCACACCTGGTACCGTAAACTTTGTGAAAAAGCTCATAGCTGAGGAGGTCAGAGACCCTGTTGTTTTGGTAAATAGACAGGATTACAAAATGCCTTCTAGGGCTGGAGAGATGGCCTAGCAGTTTAGAGCGCCGACCGCTCTTACAGAGGACCCGGGTTCGATCCCCAGCACCCACATGGCGGCCGAAAACCGTCTGAAACTCCAATTCCAGGAGAACTCCAGCTCCAGGGGAATCTGATACCTCTTCTGACCTCCGCGGTGTTGCACGACACGGGTGCACAAACCTGCATGCAGACAGTACATTCATACACATACAGAAATAAATAAAATTAAAAAAAATGCCTTCTAAATATTTATTATTGTACCCACAGACTAGTGCTCAGCCTGTATCAGAGAAGCTTCTTTTTGTGGCAAGTAGTGCTGAATGCAGATACTCATAGATGCTTGTGTTCTGAGAATAAATGACTGTTATGCACCCATTCCATAGCAGGACATCTATATAACACCCTCCAAGGGTCAGGGAACACCATGGAAGAGGGAGTGGGAAGATTGTTAAGAGACAGGTTATGGAAGGGAGTTCTGGGAAATGGTGCCTTTGGGCATGACATGACCATTGCAACCTAAGCACTCTCGGACCAGATGTGACCAAGAATCCATAACAGCTGTGAAGCTACGATGGCTTGCCTTGGGCTTGTCAACATCCAGTCATGGGTGGGGAAGGGGTTCATGAGGCCCTAACCTTGCACCAGGAAATGTAGATGCTGGTAGATGGTAAGGTGCAGGGATGTTGCAACTATTGATATTCCTCCATCATAAAGTGCAAAGTTCCACACTCATGTTCACAGGGATGTCCCCAGTCAGAAAAAAGAAGCATGGCTATCAAAAAGAAAGTTATAGGGAGAAGAGTAGATTGACAAATGTGAAAGGAAATAAGAAATGGAGTAAGGATCAGAATGTATCATATGCATGAAATTTTAAAAGAATGAATTTGATTTAACTATATGGCACAGCAGGAACAGAGATTTGACCCCTAGATTTCTGAGATGAAGTCATATTAATTTAACAAAAGCTAAAAAAATCACACCTTAAGTTTTGAATACAATAATGTTATTTATTGATTAAGAAAATCAAGGAGATACAAATTGGTGGTAGAGTGTTTGTCTAGAATGCACTGAGGTTCTAGGTTAATCCCCTATGCAATGAGAGAGAGACAGAGATACAGAGACAGAGAAGGACTGAGAGACAGACAGACACAGAGACAGAGACACCAAGAGACAAAGACAGAGAGAAAAAGAGAGATAGAGACAGAAAAATCAAATATTGCCCACCATTAGGGAAAAAAAGCTTAAAGTCAGGACATATTAAAACCCACTGTTATATTATGAGGTCTGATGGTATATTTTTAGAGTCAAGTGTATCACTCATCTATATTTCATTCACCCCTAGAATATCTTCAGCAGGCATACTGATGTCAAAGATGAGAAGAATCTTATACCTGACATAAATAAACATTTAATTACAAGATATTTGTAGCTATTGCAGTACTTTTGAAGGTCTAGAAGTTTAAACATCAATTGTATTTTCAGCCTTAGATATTCCCACAAAGCTCATATGGTGAGAGCTTGGTCCCTGACTTGAGGCATTATTGAAACATATATTGGACCTTCCTACTTCCCTCTCTTCTCCTCTCCTCTCCTCCCTTCCCCCTCCTCTTCCCCCCTCTCTCTCTCCCTCCTCCCCCCCACCTCTGGCCACCCATAAGTTGGGCTGCTTTCATCTGCCACTTGTTTCATCCTGGTGTACTGCCTCATATCAGGTCCTAAGTCAACTGGGCCAAACAATCTTGAAAGGTAAGCTACAATAATTTTAAACCCCTGAAGAAGGAGATTGAAAATGACATCAAAAGATGGAAAGACCTCCCATGCTCATGGATTGGGAAAATTACTGTAGTAAAAATGTCCATTTTACACGAATTGATATACAGATTCAATGCAATCCCAATCAAAATCCCTATGAGCTTCTTCACAGACTTGGAAAAAAGTCATTAAATTCATACGGAAAAACAAAAGACCCTAAATAGCTAAAGCAACCCTGAGTGAAAAAATGCAATACAGGGGGGGGGGGTTGCTCTACTAGACTTCAAACTATTAAATATCAAAATATTACAGGGCCATAGTCATAAAGACAGCCTGGTACTAGCACAAAAAGTGACCTGTTGACCAATGGAACAAAATTAAAGATCCAAACTTGAGCTCATACAATTTCGGCCACCTTATATTTGACAAAGGGGCAAAAAACCCTCAGTGGAGGAAGGATAGCATCTTCAGCAAATGGTGCTGGCAAAATTGGATCATCTGTAAAAGAACAAAATTAAACCCCTACCTCTCACCCTGTACAAAAATCAACTCCAAGTGGATCAAAGATCTCAACGTGAAGCCTGAAACCCTAAAGGTGATAGAAGAAAAAGTTGGCAACAACCTACAAGACATAGGCATAGGAAAAGACTTTCTAAATCAGACAGCAGCTGCACAGGAAGCAAGATCAACAGTCCACAAATGGGACCTCATAAAACTCAAAAGCTTCTGTACAGCGAAAGAAACAATCAAGGAGGTGAAGAGAAAACCCACAGACTGGGAGGAAATCTTACCAGTGATACATCTGACAGAGCATTAACATCAAGACTATATAAACTTCTCAAAAAACAAAGAGGTAAGAATATAAATGACCTATTCAAAAGATTGAGTAGAGATGAACAGAACCAGTGAGGAATAAAAGATGGCTGAGAAATATCTTAAAAGGTATTCATCATCATTAATAATTAAGGAAATGCAAATTAAAACCACTCTCAGATATCATCTAACTCCAATATGACTAGCTAAGGTCAAGAAAATAAAAGACAATAGATGTTGAAGAGGTTGTGGGGAGAGGAGAACACTCATCCACTGCTGGTGGGAATGTAAACTCGTACAACCATTATGGAAAGCAGTACAGAGAACCCTTAAAAGACTCGGAATGACCCTACCACCTGACCCAGTCATACCACCCCTGGGTATATACCCCAAAGATTCATCTTACTGCAAAGATACATGCACATTCATGTTTATTGAAGTTCTCTTCACAATAGCAAAGAGCTGGAACCAACCCAAATGCCCCTCAACAGACAAATGGATGACAAAAATGTGGTACATCTACACAATGGAGTACTATTCAGCAGTAAAGAAAGATGGCATTATGAACTTTTCAGGTAAATGGATGGAGTTTGAAGCCATTATGCTGAGTGAAGTAACACAGTCCCAGAAACACAAACGGAGAATAGTTTCCCTCATTTGTGGATGCTAACACCAAATCCCACAGACGAAAGGCAAACTGAATGACATTATTGTTATATTTCTGTTTATCTCAAAGCAACTGTGTTGTTATAATGTGATTCTCTCAATGGGCTATAGAATTCACCCACAAATTATTTTCAGACTCTGCAATTACTATATATGGGTGAAGAGTATGTATCCATATTTTAGAGTAATACAAAATTAATGGAGGAAAATGTGAATTCCTAAGCATAAAAAAAAAAGACTGAGAGAAAGATGCAAGACAGTAATGGCAGAATGCATGATCTGGGGTGGGGTGGGATGGGGGAAGGGAAAGGGGAATATGCCTGGACTGAATTGAAAAATAATGTATGAAATACACAAAACATCATTAAAAAAAGAAATAAAAAATATTTCATCACTTTTACTTGTTTATCTCAAGTATTTTGCCACAGCAAGGAAATCTGACTAACTCATGAACAAGTTCAAATTTTCATAAACATTTTAACTGTAAAGGTAAATTTTATAAGAAATATGTAACCATGGTTTATTTTTTCTGTTTATGGATGAAAGATGAATGCAGCAGATGTGATGTCATTTGTAGAATTCTGCTCTAGACAATAAAAATTATCATAATTTTCTAACATCTTATTATTTTTTATTTTATTTTATGTGTATGAGTATATTGCCTGCACATATCTTAAGTGCACTCATGTCATGCAATGCCTGTGGAGGTCAGAAAAAGGCATTAGGGTTATAAATGGCTGTTAGCTTCCAGGTGGGTGCTGGGAATTGAAGCAGAGGTCCTCTGTAAGACCAACCAGTGCTCCTAACTGCTGAGCCATCTCTCCAGCCACAATAAAAAGTAATAATTCTTTATTCATGTAGAGAAAACATGAAATATACTCATCTGTCTCATTCTCCTTTACTTCACTTAATATAATGTTCTCTAGTTCCCTCCATTTCCTGTAATTATTGTGATTTTATTTTACTTAACGGCTCAATAAAATTCCATCAAGGAGGAAGGAGACAAGAATCGGACAGGCACGATGGACAGCAGGGGAGGATAACAAGAACAAAGTATCCTGGCCTATGTGTGTGAAAAGGCCATAATGAAGCTTTTATTTTATATGCTAAGTAGTGCTAAGTAAATATGTAAGAAATACCAGAAATATCCCAGATGCTGTGGTGAAGCCCTTTAATTCCAGCTCTCAGGAGGCAAAGGCTTGTGGATCTCTGTGAGTTTGAGGCCAACCTGGTCTACAAAACTAGTTCCAGGCCAGTCACTGCTGTATAGTGGCATCCTTCTCAAAAAATCAAAAAGAAAGGAAATATCATGAGTAATTATTATTAGCATTATCATAATTATTATTGTTTCTTGACTGGAGCCCCAATTTACAAACAAAAGTGTTTTCCACATTTTTAGGTCCTGTCTTCCCACCTTGAGTATTCAGAGCTTTCACAAGGAGACTCCAGTGTAGTAGTACATGAGTGAACTACACATTTTCTTTACTACTCACATCTCTGTTAAGTGGTACAATGTTAGTGAAGATTTACTGACTAAATAACAAAGAGTAAGACAGGGTAAATTACTATGCCAAGGTTAAGGCAATTACAAAGTAATAGAAGGAAGTTGACCCCAACCTGCACTTAATGGTGCCTCATTGTGTCCCTGGCATCATCCATCTTGTGAAATCCGTTCATGTCTTGTGGAAACTATTGATGGAGGGTACTACTAAGAAAAGATTGAAGTAGGTATTGTATGGTATAAAGGAATGGTCACATATGCCAATAACATGAAGGAGAAATTAAAAACGACATTGGATACAGAAATTGGGGTAAAAAGATTTTGAAGTTGGTACATATGAAGTAACTAAGGGCTTTCCACATAAGAGACAAGATCAATGATCTTCCAGTTATGCATACACACAATAAATTGTTAACTTGATAGGATGAAAACAATCTCAATCTTCCTTTCTATATTATGTCAGAAGTACACAGGTTTAAAAGTTCTGAAAACACACACACACACACAAACAACAAAAAAAAGCTGGGTGTGGTGGTGCACACCTTTAATCCTAGCACTTGGGAGGCAGAGGCAGATCTTTGTGAGTTCAAGGCCAGCCTGGTCTACAGAGTGAATTCCAGGACAGCTGGGGCTACAGGGAGACCCTGTCTCAAAAAGACAAAAAAAAAAAAAAGTTCTGAAAGATGTCATTTTTCTTTACTGCTGAATAGTATTCCATTGTGTAGATGTACCACATTTTTGTCATCCACTCATCTGTTGAAGGGCATTTGGGTTGGTTCCAGCTCTTCGCTATTGTGAAGAGAGCTTCAATAAACATGGATGTGCATGTATCTTTTTGGTAGGATGAGTCTTGTGGGCATATACCCAGCTGTGGTATGACTGGGTCAGGTGGTAGGGCTCATTTTGAGTCTTTTGTTTGTTTGCTTGTTTGTATTTTTGTTTTGTTTTCTTAATTTTTGAAACTTTTGTTTTCAAATTTATTTGCTCCAATAAAATAGACAAAGTACAATGCATTGCACCACAAACCAATGAAAAAATAATGACATTAAAAGACTTCTATTGCAAAAGTTAAACACCTAGAGTTTGAGTCCAATATCTGACTATTTGGCTCTAACCAGTTTAGAGGAAATCAAGAGAGGTAACATCTCTTTGCCAAAACTAAACAAAAAATATGGCAGAGCCTAGTATTGGCCCCCTCTCTTTTGATCTCTCAGGCAGTGGCTTTCCGTGGGAAGCAGGAAATTACAGGCCTAGGTCCTCAAAGCCCTGAGTAATTGAGTACTACATGGATTATCCTTGGAAAAAGCCCTTTTAGAGGTGATTTGGTTTCTTACCAAATGGACAGTCATTCACCCACAGCTACAGTACCTCATTAATTTATGAGAGAAAATAAATGGAGCCAACATAGATATTCATCAGCATAGAAATAGACAAAACCAAATATGATAGCCATATAAAATGGAATATTATTCAGCTCTAATGAAAAATAAAATAATCATTTTGAGTTTTTTAAGGGTTCTCCACACTGCCATTATGCTAAGTGAAGTAACAGAGTCCCAGAAAAACAAACGGTGAATGATTTCCCTCATTTGTGGATGCTGACACCAAATCCCAAGTTGAAAGGCAAGCTGAACATTATTATATTTATTTTTATCTGAAAACAGCTATGTTGTTATAATGTAAATCTCTTTTTTGATAGTTTTAATAACTTTTTATTCAAAATCTTTGTTTGTAGAATAAAATAACACATTGTACACAACACCAGGTTTTAAAGGTTCTAAGAATGAAATAAAAGTTATTTTGGTTTATTGCCTCATTTATGCATTTAACATACACTTAGCACTCAACAAGTTTCACTGCTTAATAAGTGAGGATTAAAATTTTAAATTCAAAATATTAATAATCAGTGTCACAGAGAATTTTAATCAAGTAGGGATTTTTATTTTATATTATTCCAAAATATGCATATATATACTCCACACATAAGTCAAAATTAAAAATTCTGAAAATAAACTTTAGGTTGATTCCTAAATAATGTAAATCTCTTAATGGGCTCTAGAATCAACCCACCACTTATTTTCAGACTCTGTAATCAGTGTATATGGGTGGAAGGTATATATATTCATATTTTAGAGTAATATGAAATTAAAGGAGGAAAATGTGAATTCCTAAACATTAAAAAAGACTAAGAGAAAGATGCAGGATATTTGTGGCAGAATGCATGATTGGGGTGGTGTGGGGGGAAGGGAAAGAGGAATATGTCTAAATTGAACTGAAAAATGATGTCTTAAATACTCAAAATATCAATAAAAGTATTATATTTAAAAATACATGTTACCCTTGTCCTACCAGGAAATTCTTACTTTTTCTCCATATATCCGTTTCTTTCTTGCCTGCTAAGCCCTGGCTCAGGAACTGATGTCTGGTCAGCATGGCCAGCAGTAGCCTCTCACTTGCTCAGACAGGAAGGGGAATTTCTATAAAATAATAAATGTTATCTCCACCTGCATATGAATGAAATTGGACCCTTATCTTTCACCAGGCACAAAAGGGAACTAAAAAAATGTTCTGAAAGAGAGTTGGAGGGATGGCTCAGGGGTTCAGTATATAATGATCTTACAGAAGATCCCAATATGGTTCCTAGCACCTAAGGCAGGTGGCTCACAACCACCTACAGCTTTAGTTCCAGGACATCTGATGCCTTCTTCTGCCCCCCTCAAAGTACCTGCATTCTTGTGTTCATGGCCACACGCAAATACACACGTGTGGTGGTTTGAATAACACTTTGAGGCATAGGCTCTAAGTACTCAGACACAGTTTATGTGGTTGTTTGGGGAGGGTCATGGAACATTGAGGAGGTGTGACCATGCTGGGGGAAGCACATCCTTGGGGACTGACTTTGAGAGTTCAAAGTCAGACCCATTTCCAGTCTGTCACATGCTGTTTCCTGTTTGAAGATGTGAGTGCTCAGCTTTCTACTCCAGCCATGTCCTGCTGCCATGCTACCTTCACCGTTATTTATTCTCCCTCTGGAACTGTAAGTCCCTTCTGTAAGTTGCCTTGGTCATAGTGTTTTGTCACAGCAACAGAAAAGTAACTAATACAACACAAAATTTTTAAAAAATTTAAAAAGGTATTTTATAAAGAAGGATAAGTGAACTTTGAAAATGAAATTCAATTATATTAAAATGTCCATAAGGGCAATATTTATATGCCTATAATCTTCATCTTTACACTAAAGATGATAGCAATTGTCATTTTGTATTTTAATTATCCATATGTTTACATAATAAAGTAGTTTGGAATATATATATATATAGTACAAATATATATATATATATATAAATAAAAAAAATAAAGGCATGTGCTCCTAAAAAAAGAAAGGAAAAGTCCTTTAATTATCAGTTTAGTTTATCCAGAAATTTCTAGTTTTATGCTTGTTATATTTATAAAATCAGGGGAATAACATAAAATGTTAAGTAATTTTCCTTTGTATATACTAAGCATTTGTTAAAAGGCTTATGATTTCTGTGTTAGAAGCGTGAGATACCATTCTTGTATTCACATGGCTTATAAACTGCAGTAGGATGTGTGAATTATTCTGAAATGAGCATTTAGAAACAGTTGATTCTGTGCTGTGTCCTAGGATCCCATTTGTGTGCTATGTGGGAGGAAGAAGATGGGTGAGCCTGGCATAGTGAAGACATATCCCAGTTGTATAAGATGACTAGAATGGCTCCAGCATGCATTCATTTTTAGAGCAACATTCTCTCTTCATTCTAGGATTAGAGAAATGTCCTCTAATCTAACCTGCAATCTGAAAGGCTTAAATAAAACTGAAGATAACAAATAAATGGAGGCTGATAAACAAGAGCTGTGTGTACAAAAAGCGTTCTGTTCTCTGAAACACAGATTTAAAAGGCTAGCCTTGGGCTGGAGAGATAGCCTAGCGGTTAAGAGCACCAACGCTCTTGCAGAGGACCCGGGTTCGATCCCCAGCACCCACATGGCGGCTAAGAACCGTCTGTAACTCCAATTCCAGGAGAGCTCCAGTTCCAGGGGAATCCGAGACCCTCTTCTGACCTCCGCGGCATTGCACGACACGGGTG
>VZQC01003653.1:130385-206283 GCA_009823505.1 Rhizomys pruinosus
AAAAAAAAAAAAAAAAAAAAAACTGGGACTGTAATTCTATTCCTGCATATGCTGATAATTTAGAATCTTCTCATCATAGTTTGAATTCAGTTCATTTAACACTAATAATGACATTGTCATAAAACTCCAACCCTAGTTCCTCAGCTTCAAATCTCTAAACCATATTATTATTTCTTTGTCTTCTAAGGCTATAAAGGGAATTCAGTTTCACATAAGGACACGGTCCATGGTCTGGACAATATACACATGTAAAAATGCCCTGCAAGGACCATATTAGTCCTCTTTGTGCTATCTTCAAAACACAGTGTGTGGAATGACCAAATGTTTAATAAATGAACAAACAATAAATGATACAAGAATGACCCCTAGGCAATGATTCCTAAAGATATCTGAGCAATTAGATCAGAAGCTATTGAGAAATTCTTCAATATATTACTAGGCTAACACCAGCTGATCCTGCTTATCAATCTTAATATCCCAAAGAGAAAGGCAATTAGGCAGCATGAGCCTCCTGACATGCTGCAAAAGGAAGCATGCAAGGACTCCTATTAATATTCTGCCAGATATTTACATGAATATGCTAACATTTGTTGGTTTGTGGGAGACAAAAAAATCCACAGGAATATAGTAAATAAAACCATAGGATATTATAAGTAAAATTGAGAATATGGAAAAGTATATTGCAAACAAAAATTACTTTAACAAATAACACGAGGAAAAGAAAAGGGAGAAATGGATTACAGATTTATAAGATGTGGAGGGAAAGACTATAATAAGAACAGAGAGGGAATCTGAACATGGATAACACAAGGAATTACTGTGAATTTTTTCTGATAATAGTTACTTATGTTAGTAATGGAACAGAATGCCTTGTATTACACAGAATCTCACAGAAATAGTTATGGGCAGAATGGTATATAGTCTTGAATTTACTTTCTTTTTTATTTAATTTATTTGGCTGACACATACAAATATAAAGATGTACATATTATAGGGTTACATGATGTTTCATTATTTAAAACTTAAAACTGCTGAACATGTCTTAAGTTGTTAAACATGTATAATTCTTTGTGGTTAAAAATTTCACAGTTATGAACAAAATTACATAGTTCTTTCTTTGAGGCTTTTGAAATGCATGCTATATCACATCTATATTGATCCTACTGTAAAATCATACACCAAAGCGTCACACTATATGTAACCAACTTGGTATTTATTGATCAGTTTCATCCACACATCCCTTCTTTATTATGTTCAAGCGTTCAGATTTTTCTTTTAATTTTATATTACTCTAAAATATGAATATATACCTTTCACCCATGTACATTAATTTCCATGCCTGAAAGTAGGTGATAAGTTAATTCTAGGGCTCATTAATATATTCACATTTTAACATCACAGTTGCTTTCAGATAGAAAGTAATATAACAATAACACTGCTCAGCTTTTCTTTCAATTGCGGGATTTGGTACCAGCATCCACAAATGAGGGAAACCATTCCCCATTTGTTTTTTGGGGACTGTGTTACTTCACTTTACTTTCATAAAGACAATGGGATAAGAAGGGAACAGAGGCAGAGCAGAATTAGATATGCTGTGTTAGTACTTATTACAGTTGCCTAACAGGTACACTAATATGATTTATACTTTCCTTTCTACTGCAAATGTTTGATAAGTCTTAAAACAAATTCAGCAAATATAGAGCTACAGGTACTCTATCTAACATGAAACAAGCACTTAATGAATGTTAAATAATATAATTTCAAAAAAAATGAAAGAAAAGTGCTAGGTGAGTGGCATTTATCTGCGCACCTGGTACATGTGGATGGATAATATACTTATTTTTTAATTTATATTTTTCCTATGGTGATGGCAGAATAACTATGGCAAACCGTCCAACAGATAAGCATAAATCTTGAGAAAAATATATTTATTCAACCATTTGAATGCACCGAATAAAAAGCAAGCTTACACTTCCAATGCTTGGAAGTAAGAAAACAACATAGATGGGCAGCAATTTACTCACTGTCCACTGAGCACGTGTCCTAGTTTTCCACGGAGTCCAGTGAAATAGACCTCAGAAACTAGTAACCCTATTAATGAGAAATAAGTAAAGCTGCCAGGAAAGTTCTAAAAAGGAAGTGTGGTGGTTGGAATGAGAATGTCCCATATGGGCTTCATGTATTCAAACATTTTGTCCCCAGTTGGTGGTGCTGTTTTGGGAGATCTTAGAAGGTGTGGCCATCCTGGAGGAAGTACATCACTGGGGGTGTGCTCAGAGAGTTCAGCAAGCCTTGCCAGTCTCCATTTGCGTTCTCTCTCTCTCTCTCTCTCTCTCTCTCTCTCTCTCTCTCTCTCTCTCTCTCTCTCTTTCCTGTGCTCATTGGAAGATGTGAACCTCGGCTTTCTGCCCCAGCCCCTGCCACCATGCCTCCCCACCACAATGGACTCTTATTCCCTGGAATCGTAAGTTCAAATAAACTCTTCCTTTTTATAAATTCCCTTTATCATGGTGGTTTTATCACAGCAACAGAAAAGTGACTAATATAGGAAGAATCCAAAAAAAGGGAGGAACAAAATCCTTATGCTTCCCTTCTTCCCATCACTGCTGAAATGCTATGTATAAAATCCAACTCAGAACCCAAGAAAGCAGCCATTAGATGAAAGAAATTTCATCATTGCACAGTTCATAGGATTCATGGTTTGGTTTTAAATCCCGACACATTAGAGGAGCTTAGTAAAGACCACAGACTTTCCATTAAAACCCTCAGAAAGATCACACTTCAGAAATAAGGCTAGTAACTAAGGCCTCCAGTCTTAAACCAGCCATCCACATGTCAACAACTGAACTGCCAACAGATCACAATTCAAAATGTATAGGAAAACATTAAAACCCATTCTGTTTAGTATGTCACTCATCATGCCCAAAATACAGTGGAATAATGCTAGACACTGGGACACTGATCCATAACTGAGGAAAAGGCACATCAGTGGAAGCACCCTCCTATTGGCTCTGCTGTTTTTATGAGGAGACAAACCTGTTAAAGGGTTTATAGCAAAAATTGACAGAATGGGAAATGTTGGCAGAAAAATGGAAAGTATTAAGAAGTAAATGTTTACTTTAAAAGAAGGAATTGACTGGCAAACATAGCAGTCTGTAAATATGACCATCATAATGCATGTGAGTGTGTTCACATTCCTACTCAGAGCTACAGAAGGAAGTTTTACAGCTAACGTCTGCCAGAGCAGCTTCTGTTCCCTCTTCTTTGCACCTTTTTCAGGCCAATCCTTGGGAAAGATCCAGGCAGATAATAGCTCAAGGGCTCCAGATCAGGCAGGTGATCTTCATGCTTCCATAAACTGCTGGAATTAAATATTAACCATGGTTCTATCAAATTATAACAATAGCTCCTTGTTTCCATATGCTACTTTATATTTAGCAAAGCTGCATTCATCTTCCCAATGTTCTTTCTAATAAGTAGAGCATCCATGTGTTGTGAGTACCATGGTCTCTAAAATAACTGTGTCTTGCAGATAAGAAGACTTCAAAAGGTGTCCATATCTCCAGGATCCTAGAAGGACTGCTAGACAATTAATTGGTAAAAAGCCCAAGCTTCATTAGCGAGAACGGCATCAGCTCTGAGCTAAGGGACCCTGAGCATATGGGGGCACCAGGTGATCTATTTTCTTTGCAATTATCCAAGAATGCATAACTAAAAGGTAATTGGCAGTCCCCTTGGTGCTAGATATTGGTTTAGTTCAATTTCAACTTTAGAATCTGGCCTATGTGTAGCTCTGATATCAGAATTGCCAAAAGAATAAGTCATTATAACCTGATTTGTACATTCTCACATATCAGGATCAAATTCTACCATCATCCAGAATTTCTAAGATTATCTTATAATACATTAAAAATTACTAAATGATCTTTATCCAGCTACCATCTCAAGTTCATGCTTTCACCTGAAAAACAGCATACAGCTCAGAAGAAAACCCCCAGGATATCTTGACTTGGCCCAGGGTAAAGGGGCATTCTGTGTCTGGTCTCTAATAATAACAACACATGGAGGCCTGAGAAAAAAGCCAGGTAGTGTAGGTTGAATCCAGAGGCAACCAAAGTGAAATGCCCTCCCCCAATAGTTCCTCAATTCATCACTGAATGATCCAGTTGTTTCCTTTTGGGCTGGTCAAGACACTGAAAATTTAAGTTTATTGAAGACAATAACTAAATTCTCAACTGAGTTGCTTTAGTGAAAATAAATGTGTATAATAATTTCTCCCAAAGCCATATAAAATAGTATGTGTAATATTCTGGGGATAACTATTTAATCTAACTTGTCACTTGAAAAAATAATAAGATTGGGTAACCTTCCAAGTTAAAGGTCTACTTTCATTCTTGAAGCTCACAGACAATGAACCTTCAAATCTCAGGATAAATGATAAAACCTGGGTAAAACCCACTAAAAATTTATGTAACCTCACAGCCCACAAAGTCATTAAGAATTTATAAATTTGGGGCCAGAAAGATGACTCAGTAGGTAAAGATGACTCGGTAGGTAAAGATGACTCAGTAGGTAAAAATGACTCAGTAGGTAAAGGTGACTCAGTAGGTAAAGGTGACTCAGTAGGTAAAGGTGACCTAGTAGGTAAAGATGACTCAGTAGGTAAAGGTGATTCAGTAGGTAAAGGTGACTCAGTAGGTAAAAGTGACTCAGTAGGTAAAGATGACTCAGTAGGTAAAGGCACATGCTGTTAAGTCAAGCCTGACAACCTGAGTTCCATCCCTGGGATCCATATGATGAAAGGAGAGGACTGATTACCAAAGATTGTCCTTTGACCTCCACATGCCCACTGTGGGAAAGAGAAAGAAAGAAAGAAAGAAAGAAAGAAAGAAAGAAAGAAAGAAAGAAAGAAAGAAAGAAAGAAAGAAAGAAAGAAAGAAAGAAAGAAAGAAAGAAAGAAAGAAAGAAAGAAAGAAAGAAAGAAAGAAAGAAAGAAAGAAAGAGAGAAAGAAAGGGAAAAAAGGAAGAAGTGAATTTTAAAAATTGATCAACTTGCATCCTGTCATATATGCTAAGGACTAGCCAGTCAAGCTTTTGTACTCTGATATCCCTCAGTACAAGTTCACCCACTGGAGTCTAGTCAGCCTATCTAGAGACTTAAAGAATATCAACTCTCCCTCATGCAGCAGTAATCAATTGCCAATAGTTCCTCAACTAAGTTTAGGGTCTGCTTACCATTTCCTCAGTTCTATATTGTTTTTTGTCTGATGGAGTTAGCACGGGTCCTGTGCATGCCGTCAGCATTGCTGCAATTTCACATGAGCAAGTTTCCCGTGGCCTGAAAGCCTCTGCTTCCTTATGTTCATGCACCAACCTGGCTTTACAGTTCTCCCCTTCTGCAGAATGCATGAAATCCAGTGAAGGGGAAATATGAGGTGCACTCGGGGGAGAAGGTCTAAATATAATTAAGTTTTACTGTATGAAATTCACAAAAAAATCAATAAAAATATGCATTAAAAATTGATCATCTCAGAAAGTCATTTATTAAAACCAAGAGTTCAAAGCTTTGTTTAATAATAACCTATATATATATAAACATAATTTATTGGGTCATTTGTATAAAATCAAATGAATTATTAATTTAACTTTTACAAATTAATCAGGATATGATATTTGCCTTGCTTATATCTAAGATAAAATACCATACTTCTATCCTAATTCATGTGAGACTCACTGGAGAGCTCTTAGCTGAATTACTTCCTAAATCAAAGAAAGATGCAGAAATAATTTCCCCCGAGCTCCAGGAAGG
Source organism: Rhizomys pruinosus (assembly GCA_009823505.1). Taxonomy (NCBI): domain Eukaryota; kingdom Metazoa; phylum Chordata; class Mammalia; order Rodentia; family Spalacidae; genus Rhizomys; species Rhizomys pruinosus. Next base: position 136,195 of record VZQC01003653.1, read on the forward strand.
TTACTGGCCCTGCAGCATGAGCCTCTGACAGCCTTGAGTTCTGTGGTTACATACAGAGTTGCAAGCAGTATCTTAATTTACTCAAAAAAGTGCAGGCATCTTTCTCTGTCAAAACTACTGCTATTTGAAATTCATTTTGTCAAATGCCTAAGTGACTTTTCCTTTGTCTGCCCTCCAAAATTCCAGACCAGTCTGCAGGCAAGCTGACAATATTTTTAAATATATGGACACAAAATTTATCAGATAATGTCAGGATAGCAACAATTAACTGAATCAGTTTCAAAATGAATTATGAGGAAGGACTGTGTTCTGAAACAGAAGTGATTTGTAATACACAAAAATAGTAAAATTGCGGCTGGAGAGATGGCTCAGTAGTTAAGAGCACTGGCTGCTCTCTCAGCACCCACATGGCAGCTACCAACCCTCATAACTCCAGTTCCAGAGAAATCCAATGCCCTCTTCTGACTTATACAGGCATTGCATGATATTGATGCACTTACACACATGCAGACAACACAGTTATACACAAAAGATAAAATAATAAAATAAAATAAAGGAATTGGGGCTGATAACTGGCTCAATGGTTAAGAGCACTAGTTATCCTTAGAAAAGACTCAGGTACAAATCCCAGCACCCACATGGCAGCTAACAACTGTCTGTAGCTCCAATTCCAGGGCATCTGATGCCCTTTTCTGTCCACTGTGGGCACTGCATGACACTGGTGCACTTACATGCATGTATAACACTCATATGCATAAAATAAAAACAAACAAATTTTATTTTTTTTAAAGAATAGCAAAATCCCATCTTTTGTTTCCTTTGTATCGAGTTTCATATAGAACTCTCATGTTCCTGATTCTTTTTCCTTATATACCAGCACATTTAAAATGCATACCACAACACAAGGGTCCACATTTTCAGAGAAGGAAAGGCTCGAATGAATTACTGAAAAAAATAATGTGCACTAAAACCACATTAGAGAATGACAAAAAAATTTAAAAGCCTTGCAAGAAAAGGATCCTGCTCCTTTGTGTGGCATTTGTAACTGCCTAGATGTAGTTGATTCTTATTCCTTGTTTAGGGCCAGACGTCATGGGGACTGGACCTTCATTCATTCTACCAGCAGTTTAGAGACTAACATGAAATAAGTTATGTCTGCCCCAAGCAGAAAAAGAATTCTTATCATGACTCTATGGAGTGCTTGGAGCACACTGCATAGATGAGGAAATTTGAGTTCAGAGTGATTCCATGATGGTATAGGCTCAGTGACAGAACTGACACACAACAGGCTGAGAAACACAACCTGTGTTTCCAATTTCCTATTCTACACATGAAGTCCACATTGCAGAGGAAAGAACTAAAAATAAAGACACAGGTTTTTTTTCTCCTTTTCAATAGAATTTACTTCTGTGCAAAACTGAATTGAGCACTGAGCACCAACTACATGATAAACTGTATTGTCTAAACTGGGATATTCCCAGTCTCCTTTCAGAGGCTTTTAAAAATCATCTTAATAACAGGAAATTTTAAAGGTAATGATGTAGATGTAGATATATAGAGATAAATGATATAATGTATATGAATATTATTAATACACAATAAGATTTATTCTTATAAACTTGAAAATTATCAAGGGGTCATTTTGAAGAAAATTTGAAGAACATTTCCCCAAGTTATCTGGTGACAATAATAGCTAATAAATGCTAGCCATGAACCAGGCACTCTTCTAAATGCCCTTATTTGTTAACCCCTTTAATGTTCACAAGTCCCTAAGACAGATTGCATCAATTAAATTTTATAAGAAGATAAAATAATTTGACCAATGTCACATAGCTGATGAAATGCACTCAGGATTCAAGCCCAGATAGAAAAATGGCCTCATAGATTAGCTGCCTTATAAAATATTTAGTCCCAAATATACAAGAACCTCAAGTTTTATTAGTTTTCCTTCTCTTACTAAATCAGCAGTGAAGGCAGACAGCTGTATTTAAGAAAGGCTGAACACTTGCCAAGTCCCAGTCTGCATCTGAAAAATTGATTGGACTTCACTCCTTTGGGCAAAGACTTTCCAACTTGACATTCCAAATTCCAACTGATGATTTCAACCAATGAACCTCAGTTAGTGCTTATGTCCACAGTAGCTGTCAGATAGAAAACCAAGGCAGGAATACCTTGGGGCATTAAGCATACCCAGTACCGGACGATGTCAATGTTTCTTAAATTAGACACATTATGCAAAGTGGTCAGCAGAGCAACAGAGTATGACTCAGCTTTCCTCTGGACTGAGAGCTACTGTTTTGCTAGAGCTCACCTATTAAAAGCCTGCCATTGCTTACTTCTTCAAACACCTGGAAAATATGGCCTCTGATTCTTGCAATCTGAAGCAGTCCAATCAGCATAAACCTGAATATTATTATTACAGTTACATGGGATTCAATGCCCTCTTCTGACTTACAAAAGCATTGTACAGCACAAGTGTACTTATACCATGCAGGAAATACACACATACACATAAAATAATGAGTAAAATGTTTAAAAAAGAAATAATAATAATAATAATAATAATAATAATAATAATAGAGGTCATGAAATCAGGTGGTCAGGTGAGGGTTAAGATAGGGAAGATGTTCTGAATAGTATCAAAACACATTGTATGAAATTCTCAAGAAAAATCAATAAAAATACAAAAAGAAACAACCAAGGATGATTGATGTTTCAGGAGAAAAGAAAGATAAGTGTAAAATGATATTTGACAAAATAATATCTAAAGTTTCCTCCAACTCAGTAACAGTAAAACAATTATAAATTCAGTAAGTTCAAGATCTCAAATACCATAAATATGGAGAAACCATGCCTAGGTAAATCAAAGTCAGAATGCTCAAAACTAAAGATGAAGGGAAATTCTTCAAAGCAAAAAAGAGTAAGAAAAACAGTGTAAGCAGAACAAAGACTTGAAAGCCGCAAGCTTTCCCATTAGGGAATGTGATGTCTCAGAGACAGGAAGCATCTCCACAATCACTGAAAGCACAAAACTGCCAACACTTAATTCTACAGAGTGTGAAAATATCCTTTACAAATGAAGGTGAAATCCAGACATTTTCAAATGAAGAAAATATGACTTCTACCAGGATAAAGGAAATGATACCTGTGCACTGTGGATCTTTGGCAAAAAGACCATCAGAAGCCAACTGTATTAAATTGCACCTCAAGAAAATTAATATTTAAACCATTCCAAAAGGAAAATTAATACAGCTACCACTGTGATCCAAACAAGAAAGCACCACACACTGGAAAAATGTGTTTAAAATATTTGTTTGTTGGAGCTGGAGAGATGGCTCAGTGGTTAAGAGTGCCAACTGCTCTTCCAGAAGACCTGGGTTCGATTCCCAGCACACACATGGCGGCTAAGAACCATCTTTAACTCCAGTTCCAGGGGAATCTGACACCCTCTTCTGACCTCCACGGCATTGCACGACACAGGTGCACCAACCTACATGCAGACAGTATACTCATACACATAAAAATAAATAAATAAATAAATAAATAAATAAATAAATAAATAATTTGTCAAAAAACATACTTAGGACTTATGTTCTGTGATTTCTTTCACTGATTATTTGAAAGTAATTTTTCTCTATAAATTATATTAAGATGTGTTATGTGTATTATAGTAAGATTATATTAAATGTGTATTTTTAATATAATCATTCTGAATTACAGTTGCTATGTGCTAACTAGACTGACTTCAGATACACTATATACCATGTTGGAGAGATTTTCAAACTGAGAAATCAGTATTGAAATAATGCTAAAGAAAAATGTGGCATTTTGTTGTCCCTGAACAAATTCTAATTATGTACCAAGAATGTTAAGCAAGAGGCAAATGGGTATCGAATGCTGGAACTGAGAGTTTTGATATATTGCAAATGTACTGCTAGAACTAAAAATATCGGTTTGCAATAAAAGAAACTTTAAAATCAGATTTTGCAAATAAAGATAAACCTAGCACATTAATTAATGTACACATAGAAGAAAAAAAAATAAAAATAAGGAAATGAAAATAAAATAAGATGAAGTGAATGAGGATAGAAGACAGTGAAAGTTGTCCCGACTGTTCTCTGATATTCAGATTAAAATATTCATTAAAATTCAGATTAAGATACTTGAAAATTGATCTTCATATTGTGGAACATGTTTATCATTCCAGCTGTTCAGAGGCTGAGACAGGAGTTCACACCTGGTACTGTGAACCTGATCAAATGCCCTAGAGATGAACCTACTGTTTCCATATTACTAAATGAACATGGTACCAAACCATCTCCTATATATTTATATATACTCAAAAGTTAGTGTGGCCTTCTGGCTTCTTCAGAGAAGTTTCTTTTGTGTATGAATGGTAGTTAATGCAGAGAGACCCATGGCTGGTCAGGAGGCTGAAAACAAACTCAGCCATCAATGGATGTCCATATCACCCCTTTGATGGCTCAAAATGGAAAGCATATAAGAGCCAGATGGTGTGAAATACTGTCTTCTAGGCATGACATGGCCACTGCACTCATGAACTCACAGCAGCTTTGGTACCTTGCACAGGACCTGGATCCACTGACATTCTCCCATGCATGGGAGAGGGACTGATCGATGCCACCTCTTGCTCAGAGAACTGTCATCCTTCTGGGGAAGAGAGAATCACTCTCTTCAGTGGAGTAATCTGCCCATGCTCTGGTGGACAGCTCCATACTTATGCCTGTGCTGCTGGCCTTAGTGGGTACAAAACCAAGACAAAAACACATGATGGTAGGAGATAGACTTGGGAAGAGGAGGATAAGAGAGGGTGGGGTGGTGAGAATGACCAGAATCGACCATATTTTATCAAAGAATAAATTAATTTTCAAAAAATAAAATCTGAAAATAAGTAAATAGAAAAGAAAGAGGGAAATTAAGAAGAAATAGGGATAGAAAAAGAGAGTTTATATCATTTGACATTTCAGATATTCCACTTGACATCAAATTGTTATTCAAAATGAAATTGTAGATATTTGCTACACAGGAACAATCTATGTCCTTCCTATTTTTATTATTTATTGTTTTATTTTATGTGGATGACTGTTTGCCTGCATGTATATGTAAGTGCTCCTGCATGTTCAGTGCCTGCAGAAGCCAGGAGAGGGTGTCAGATCCTCCGGGACTGTAGTTAGGAACAGGATGATGATTACTTGGAACTAAACCTAGGTCTTCTGCAAAAGCAGCCAGTGCTCTTAACCAATGAGCCATTGCTCCAGCTCTTCATTTGTTTGTTTCTGCAGTTCTGAAATCAGGATATAATCCAGAGACTTGTATATGCTAAGTAAGTGCACATTCCTACTGAGTTACATTCTGTATATGTAATTATTCCTATGTGATTTGTTTGTTTTGTTCTGTTCAGTTATTATTGAATGAGCAAATTCATATTTAATAAATATTTCAATACAGTTTCAGGCATAGGTGAAGAGAGAGTGAGAGAGTCAAGGAGAGAAATAAAGAAACAGAATGAGACTTAAGGACAGCTGTGCTTACCAAAGAGCAGGCAGAAACATCTGTAGCCAGAGTATAATCCTTGGGTCTCACTGTGGAGCCAGGGCTAGTCTAGAAGTCAAAATTCGCCTGCCTTATTTCATATGCTTGGATTACAAGATTTCCACCAAAGCCAAATTTCATTGTGCTTTTAAAAAATTATTAATTTTTTTGTAGGCTGCTGCCAACTTTTCTTCTATCGCCTTCAGAGTTTGGGGTTTCACCTTGAGGTCTTTGATCCATCTGGAGTTGACTTTTGTACAGGGCGAGAGGTTGGGGTTTAATTTCATTCTTCTACAAGAGAGGGGGAGGGTGACAGAGAGACACAGACACACAGAGAGATAGAGGTGAAGAGAGGGAGAGAGGGTGGAAGGAAGGAAGAATGGAAGGAAGGAAGGAAGGAAGGAAGGAAGGAAGGAAGGAAGGAAGGAAGGAAGGAAGGAAGGAAGGAAGGAAGGAAGGTGGGAGAAAATGTGTTCTGAGGAAGTATGCTACGATTGCTCTTCTGAATGGCTGCATTGGGTTTACCTCCTGCCAGCAACACTCTTGAATTCCTGTGACTCTATGACTGTCAATAGCAGACATCATTTAGCTTTCTATCTACAGTAATATGGGTAAAAGAGCTTGATGTTCTTTTTTTAATTTTATATATTATTTTATTTTATGTGTATGAGTGTATTGCCTGCATGGATGTAACTGCACCTGTGTCATGCAATGCCCAACACACTCAGAAGAAGGCGTTGATTTTTCCTGGAACTGGAGTTCAGACAGTTGTTAGCTGCCATGTGGCTGCTGGGAATTTAATCCAGGTCTCCTGCAAGAGCAGCCAGGGCTACTAACCCTACTAACCACTGGCCATCTCTCCAGCCTCAAGAGCTTGAACTTCTTGTGATTTGTATTTTCACGATTCAAAATGAATTTGAGTGACTTTGTTCATTTTTAAACTACTTTATGTAAGTCAAATTCCAAGTCTTTTTTTTCTAGCCCTTGAGTATAGACATTTTTAATTTTTATTGAATTTTTTGTGTGTTTCATAAATGCTTTTTCATTTGGTCTTAATCACCATTATACCTGATTCTCCCTTCACAACTTCCAAATCTTATGAGATTTTTATTGCTATTTTTCTGTACACTTTTTACATTTCCTCCCTTCTGCCACTGTAATATTTTTCACATAAGGTCTTTAAATCAGTGTACACTGTGAAGTAGTCAGTCTGCACAGAGAATCAAATTTCTAAGTACAATTAGTTAACTATCTATTTATTCCCATTAATTTGTGTCCTCATTTCTTTCTTTATAAAATAAGATGATCAGGCTTGTACCACATAGGCTGAGCATGAGAGTAAATCCAATGTGACATCTAAATTTCTTTCCAGTTCAAAGAAACTTATTCTTTAATGTTCAGCTTTCTCTTCTTAATAAAACATTCCTGTAGTTGTGTAAAATGCTATTGGTCCAAAAATGTACAACATAATTATGCATATATCTTCACATATAAAATAAGCAATGAACATCTCATACTGTTCATACCAGGCTGCCCTTAGTTCTCCTTACCAAAATTCTAGGTCAAGTTCTTCACACAAAGAATTCATCCCCTTGCAAAGTTTTCCAAAGAATTGCAGGACTGTCCTTCAACACACAAAAAATGAACTCAGGGGCTGGAGAGATGGCCTAGCGGTTAAGAGCACTGATTGCTCTTGCAGAGGACCTGGGTTTGATTTCCAGCACCCACAACGGCAGCTGAGAACCATCTTTGATTCCAGTTCCAGGGGAATCTGATGCCCTCTTCTGACCTCCACGGCACTGCACAACATGGGTGCACAGACCTGCATGCAGACAGTATTCATATACATGAAAATACAAATAAATAAAATTTAAAAAATGAACTCAAGTATATGAATTCATTTGATGAACCCCCTTTATTTGCAGCTTTATCAAGAGTTTTTATATATGGTAAATACCCTGTAGCTATTTTCAACATTCTCTCTCTCTCTCTCTCTCTCTCTCTCTCTCTCTCTCTCTCACTCACTCTTGCTCTCGCTCTCATTCTCGCTCTGTGTAAACCCCCTTTATTTGTATCTTTATCAAGAGTTTTTATATATGGTAAATACTCTGTAGCTATTTTCTACATTCTCTCTCTCACTCTTGCTCTCACTCTCGTTCTTGCTCTGTGTGTGTGTGTGTGTTTGTGTAGGCAGAGTAAAAGAATCTGCAAATTTTTATTTCAAATATAATTTATAGGCCAGAAGAAAAAGAGAAATTATATCTCCCAAAAGCTGTTGCCACTAGATAAAAGACCATTCCAAAGCCTTTCTAAAGCCATTCTGACTCTCCCCAATGTATTCCTTCATGTAAGACTGGAAAATTAGCATCCAAATTACACTTCATATTATAGTATCTCTTCCCGAGACCTCAGAGATGCAGTTCAGATTGGAGAGGTGGCCACAGATTTCCACCAAATTTAAGTAGTGATTCTGATGACAATAAACTCATTAGTAATGAGCAAGTGCATTTGCACATTAATCATGTTGGGAAGGTTGCATTGTGGTGATATACTGCTCTCTGGCACAATTAGAGCCAGGGATAATACTTTCCAATGAAATGACTAGGACAACAGTAAGATGCTGTTTGATTTTCTGATTATTATTAAAGAATGCCTCCTGAGCCCAGCCTCCAAGGCTTCCCTTTTGAATCATCTGTAGCTCATGCTGTTGCTCATGCATTATACATTAAGCCCATATGGCCATTTGAGGTGGAGGGTCTCTGGAGGGAAGTATCATACTGCTCTTTTCCCCGCAGGAGGGAGAAAGGTAAGAAGAACAAAGAAGAAGGAGGAAGACTGGGATGAGTGGAGAAAGAGAACACTACCATGCAATGTTGAGAGTTCAGGCAGAGGTTAGTTGAATTAATAAATATATAATTCCAAACAGACACAGAGAGGATTTCAGCATTCTCGCTACAAAGAAATGACAGATATTCAGTTATAGGTATGCTAATTAGCTGGAATTGATTATTCATAAAGTGTGCAATATCTCAAAACATCCCACTCTACCTCAAACATATACCAGTAATATCAACTGGGTTTTTTTAGACTTTAATTTTATTTACTTTTTATATGTATGAATGTAGGTTTATGCACCCATGTCGTGCAATGCTGCGGAGGTCAGAAGAGGGCGTCGGATTCCCCTGGAACTGGAGTTAAAGACGGTTCTCAGCCGCCACGTGGGTGCTGGGGATCGAACCCGGGTCCTCTGCAAGAGCGGTCGGCGCTCTTAACAGCTAGGCCATCTCTCCAGCCCCAACTGGGTTTTTTTTAAATACAAAAGAAATGAGAGCTACTTTCAGAAGACATTCTGTGTTTCAATTTTTGTGCCTAAACTTATGACAGCTCCTAAGCAAGCCTTATACTATCACTGTCTTCTAAGTACCCCAGTCCCATGATAAAGACAGCCTGGTACTGGCACAAAAACAGACCTGTTGACCAATAGAACAAAACTGAAGATCCAAATGAGCTCATATAATTTCAGCCACCTCACATTTGACAAACGAGCCAAAACAGCTCAATGGAGGAAAGATAGCATCTTCAGCAAATGGTGTTGGCAAAACTGGATCGCCATTTGTAGAAGAATAAAATTAAACCCCTACATCTCATCCTGTACAAAAATCAATTCCAAGTAAGTCAAAAGATCTCAACGTGAAACTGGAAACCCTGAAGGTGATAGAAGAAAAAGTTGCCAGCAACCTGTAAGACATAGGCCTAAGAAAAGACTTTCTAAATCAAACAGTAGCCATACAAGAAATAAGGTCAACAGCTGACAAGTGGGACCTCATCAAACTCAAAATCTGTACAGAGAAAGAAACAAAGCTTCACCACAGATACATATGACCGAGCATTAACATTCAGAATATGTAGACTACTAAGAAAACAAAAAAGAAAACAAATGAGCTACTCAAAAGATGGAGACTTCACCAGTAAGGAAGTAAATATGGCTGAGAAACATCTTTTTTTTTTTAATTTTTTTATTAATTTTTTTATTATTTCTGTATGTGAATGAATGTACTGTCTGCGTGCAAGTTTGTGCACCCATGTCGTGCAATGCCGCGGAGGTCAGAAGAGGGTGTCAGATTCCCCTGGAACTGGAATTCTCCTGGAATTGGAGTTTTGGACGGTTCTCGGCCGCCATGTGGGTGCTGGGGATTGAACCCGGGTCCTCTGCAAGAGCGGTCGGCGCTCTTAACCGCTAGGCCATCTCTCCAGCCCGAGAAACATCTTAAAAAGTGTTCAATATCATTAATAATTAAGGAAATGCAAATTAAAACCACTCTAAGGTATTATCTCACTCCAATAAGACTGGCCAAGATCAAGAAAACAAAAGATACCAAATGCCTGAGAGGTTGTGGGGAAAGGGGAACATTCATCCACTGCTGGTGGGAATGTAAACTCATGCAACCACTATGGAAAGCAGTGTGGAGAACACTTAAAAGACTCAAAATGAGCCTACCACCTGACCCAGCCATACCACTCGTGGGTATATACCCAAAAGACTCATCCTACTGCAAAGATACATGCACAGCTATGTTTATTCAGCTCTCTTCACAATAGCGATGAGCTAGAACCAACCCACATGCCCCTCAACTGATGACTGGATAACAAAAATGTGGTACATCTACACAAGGGCGTTCTATGCAGTGGTAAAGAAAGATGCCCTCCTGTTGGTCCCCTTCCATTTCCTAAATAGAATCCATTTGACTTTTGTGGTTTTTAAAATTCATATTCCATATAGAAACCATGGGATATTGTCTTTCTGAGTCTACCTTACTTCCCTTACCACAATGGTCTTCAGCTTCATCAGTCTTCCTACAAAATGACATGATTTCTTTCAGCTTTAAGGTTGAATAATGCACCATTGTGTATACTACAGAAGAAGCCTACATACCCAGTGATTCACTTTTTAAGTTAGGGAAGAAAAGCTGAAAATCCCTAGTTACTAACATTATTTTTTTTTAATTATTTATTTTTGTATGTGTATGAATGTATTGTCTGCATGCAGGTCTGGGCACCCGTGTCGTGCAATGCCGCGGAGGTCAGAAGAGGGTCTTGGATTCCCCTGGAACTGGAGTTCTCCTGGAACTGGAGTTACAGACGGTTCTTAGCCACCATGTGGGTGCTGGGGATCGAACCCGGGTCCTCTGCAAGAGAGTCAGTGCTCTTAACCGCTAGGCTATCTCTCCAGCCCTGTTACTAACATTATTATGTGCAGTGTAGTTACTTATCTCTGTGTTCTCGACCAAGCTTCACCAAAACTAAAAATTATTCCATTCTTTTAGAGTAACTCATATGCCTAACATTGTTTACCACAAAACCTAGTAAATGATGAGTCTCAATAAAAGTTATTAAGAAATATATAATAAGCAGATAAATAAAAATGAATAATGTACAAAATGGCAGGGGGAGCTGTAGTGTAACATTAAATGGGAAATAGATGCTTTAGATGTAAAGAGAGTATATGTAAAGAAAATGGCTAGTGGCTGGAGCGATGGCTCAGTGATTAGGAGCCCTGGCTGCTCTTGCATAGGACCCAGTTTTGATTCCCAGCACCCACATGGTGGATAACAACCACAGTTCCAGGGAAGTCCAATGCCCTCTTCTGGCCTCTGTGGGCATTGCCTGACATGGGTGCAGTTACATACATGCAGGCAATACACTCATACACATAAAATAACAAAATACTATATTTATAAATGTATGCATGTATATATAACAGTAATAATCAACGAGGAGGAAAATAAATTGTGAGGGAGTCTGGGGACATGGGAGAGTTTGGAGGTGGGGTGGGCAGGGTGGAAATGATGCAAATACAATACTCATGTTTGAAATTCTCAAAAATAAAAAAATATTTTAAAAAGGAAGAAATTCTAAAATCTAGTTGTTGGTAGAACTAAAATCGACTCACAGTCCTCTTCCCCATACTTTGAAGTGTGCCATATTAAACTCTAAAACATGTCCACAAAATAGGAAACAAAAAGGAAGCTTTAAGGACTAGAAAAAGAAATACAAACATAGACAAGGAAATGGAAGAAGACAGGCAAGGAAACACAGAGCCAAAGTACTCTCAGGACTTTTCACTCTCTAGGATGTGAAAACCAATTTAGAGAAAGACTTTATTGCCTGGTATCCCCACTGCATGCTGTTTTGTGCGATTAATATTAATTCTTTTGAAGTTCTGTTGTATTTTCACAACTTCAAAAAGTGTTGTTCAACAGTTGGTCATACTCCAATGAGCCTATCAGTGGGAAAACAGCAAAAATTGTGCAGGTACACGGTGGACTATCACACAACTCCTGGGTACATATAGTTTTACACTGATAGAGACCAACAGGTGGACAAAATTAAAACTCTAAAAGTACCCAAGAGTAAGAATCATATGCTATTAAGTGAACAAAGAGTGAGACATTGGACAGTTACATATATGATTACTGAAGAGACTAGAATATTTCTGAATATATATATATATATATATATATATATATGATAGTGCAAAACCTGGTTGACTTTGGAGCTGAAGCTAAACATAAGTGATAAGAAACAGGAAATCTTATATTCCCCTTAGCAGTGCGTTAATTTTCAGAAATGAAAACAAAGACCTAGGCTGGATCATAATTACTAAAATTCCATTATTGCCACTATACAGATTTTTAAAAATTTTAGCAGGACTTTAGAATATCAATTATAACAACCCCCCAAAAAAGCTAAAGATGCTATCAGAATTTACAGATTGAATGAAACTATGTACATGTTCATTCAAAGAACACAGTTCAATATCAGGTACGCAGTGAATTAGCTAGAGATTTCTCTCCTCCTCCTTTCCACCTAAATCTCTTTCATGCCTACCTACTATTTCCCAGAGAATCCAGCTTCCCCCTCAAAAAAAAAAAAACCCTGCTTTATAACATTTTTGTACAGAAAATATATGCTATCATCCTCTTAATTAAACTCTGATTAGGGGACCTAGAAATATTATACATATGACTTGATGTCTTTGAATAAACCCCATGAGACTATTTAAGCTGGGCATTTTGTCTCCAAGATGGCAAGTGTAATAATTCCTGAGAAGAGATGTCTTTCTGAAAGGGGGCGGGGGGCAGCTAGAATAGTAAGAAAAATAGGAGTTTCTTTGCAATGGCAGCCATAAATCTGAATAGAAAAATAAGTCAGTGATCTAAGTGGTTATTCAGAGGATTCCAAGCAGAAATGTTTTAAATCTTTATTAAAATAATTTGACATTGCAAAGAGATACATATTCATTTAATCTCAATTGTATTGTACATCTCCATTAAAAAGGAAAGAAAAATGCTCATATTTCTATAATGTGACATGATTGGGCAATATGTAGGCTTTCTCATTAATAAAGGAATAGCCAGTCACATTATAGATAAATGTGTGGTAGGCATCATTACTCCAACCAATTGAAAATTCAATTATACACATTCAGCTGCCTTATACAACTAAGACAGGAAGTACACCTGCTGTTGTGTCACACTGGAAAAACAATTAGAAATTGGAAAACTCCCTTTATCTTCATAACTTGTCTTAAGCAAAGCACTTAAAATCTTAATGACTAAAGTACAGAAAATACTAACTACTAACTACTTAAAAAAACAATGGTGAAAATAAAACATTAAGTCTGTTGTGGTGGTGCAAGCTTTTAATTCCAGCACTCAGGAGGAAGAGTCAGGCAGATCTCTTTGAGTTCAAGGACAACCTGATCTACATATCAAATTCATCAAATTCATGGCCATTTAAGTCTATAGCGAGACCCTACCTCAGAAGGCCAATAAATAAATAAATGTTAATCTAAACATACAAACATACATCAACATAGTTTAGTACTACCACATCTCCACTAATGGGTAGTTGTCAGGTCTACAGTTATATGAGTGCCAGACCACAACCCCCTATATCTCTATATATCTTAACTTACTATAATATACTTATATATATATATATATTAGATACTATCGGTAAAGTTAAATTTCTCTTTAGGATAACCATTGCATTTTGTATCTGCAGAACATAAATGCTAAAATATTTGAGAGGAACTGTTTGGGGTGAGGAAAAAGAGAAAGGGAGTAAATAGGCTAGCATGTGCAAAAACATGGCAAAAAGCTAACAACTGACAACCTAGTGAAAATGATCGTCTGAGCATTTATTTATTGTGCTTACAAATTTTCTACAGCTTTCAAATGTCTCAAAATAAAACTCATAGGAAATGATAAGATTATCTTCAGTACCTACTCATAGTTGACTCAAAACTAGATTTGACTTTAATTTACCCAGGTTTGGAAACCAACACCACCCTCCTCCCAGCACCCAGATTAGGATTTGGGATTAACTATGCTCTTACTACTCACATTCAACCAGTCACCAAATTCTGGTTCTGCAGGTTCCATTTTTGTTGCACAGGACAAATCCTGATGGTATTCATTAGAGTAACTGAGATAATTTTATATCCTTACCCCTTTCTTCTTCCTTATCCTAGACGGTCTTTATAAAACACCAATCTATTCATGCCCTCATCTTCCTGAGAAAAGCTTTCAATGTTCAATAGAGGCCTGCCTACAATAATAAAGTCTATTTTCATATAACCTGTTCTCCAATTTTTTCCTCCAAAGGCATCTTCTATTTGTTTCGACAACAAATTGGCATTGTTGTACTGAATCAAAACAGTTGTATTAATAAGCTCCTTTTTTATCTACCATTGAACATTTAAGAAAAATCAAACTTGAGCTGAGAAAAATCTACTTAGGTACCTGACTGCCTCAGAAATAAAGACACTGTGAACAACTTGCAATATGAATGGGAGAAGTCTGTGTGCAGATATGGATTTCTAATATGCTATGAGATTAGAAAATGTTCTCTGGTAGCATCATTAATCAAAACTAAAATGTTACCTAACAGAGCCCAGCAGTCCCAGACACCTACCATCTATTTCCTTGCTGTTTTCTTATAAAAGTATGACAGTGTGAATTTGATTAACACCTTTCTCTAATCTGTCTCTTCAGCTCTACCACCTGTTTTATAAATCATTGTTATCAGCTAGGGTTGGGGCTGGTTTGTTTATCTTCAGAAAAAGTAGATCCAGGGAGAAGAATTTTTTAGCTAATATGGTGTTTTCTAAACTAGTACACCCACAGATTCTTGTGAACTTAGCAAGCTTTTTGCCTACAAATCATGATGCTTTGATTTATTTTCTCTCTGAAGTAAATTTAGATTGAGCCATTTATCACAGAACAAAAAATAAAATGAATTGTTGTTCAATTGCCTAGTTAATTTCCTAAAAATGGAGAGTCCTTGATGTATAGCAGGAGGGCTGCTTAGGCACATATTCAATGTCCCCTACAAGGTTCTGAGACCCTTAAATTTAGGAACAAACACACACACACACATAGCACCTAGCCCAGAGCTACAGACATAGTAAATTTTTAGTGTGTACTTAAAAAATTAATAATTCAAGTTTTCTAATTTGTCCTTTCCTGGGATGGGTTGTGCTATCCCTCCAGTAAACTTTTAACTTTCTGGCAATGAAATAACATATTTGTAGATTTTTCATCCTCACATATACCTTAAAGGCTCATTGGATGCCTTCATTTATTTCCTAGATGAGAACATTGAGATGATAAGAAATTGTGAGTGTTATCTAATGTTACACAGCTAAGGAGTGGCAAATCTGGAATCAGCCTCATCTGAAGTTTTGGTGTGCCCCTCTCTGAATCACACTAAAAAGCTATCTATCACACCAATCCTGTAGCTTTAAAATAGAACCAAGATACCCCACTTTACCTATTTGTTTCAATGTAAAGCATAACTATTTTTACGAGTCACACATGCAATGTTCTGAATATTAACAAAAATCATTGATTAAAAATTAACAACCACCTTTGACATCATTCCAATAAATAGTGGGAAGAAATAAAGTCTTTGAAACTTTTAATAAAATTAAATTAAACCATATGAGTCAATATTTCCAAGCTTCGTGTGGAACAGAGTTAATGCAAAGTCCAAGCAGACTGGCAAAGTGAAATCAAGTTGCTTAAACCCTGTGATACAGATGAACACATTAATCATAGTCCATAAATTGAAGGGTTATTTTTGTATCAGTACAAATTAAACTTGTAGCAATAATTAAACATAAAATATACTGTTGTTTGCTCGGGAATGTCCTTAAGTGGTAAACCACTAGGTTTGAATATGTGAAATCGTCGGTCTGATTCCAATGACTGTGAATAAATAAATAAATAAATAAATAAATAAATAAATAAATAACAGTAATCAAACCATAATTATTCTTCAGATCATTCCACCACCACCACCAAATTAAAGAGTGTAACTAAGGATAAAAACATTTTAAATTTTAGTTATAACAATAATATGTCCAGAGTCCCTTAGGCTATATATTGAGGACAAAAGAGAACTTCTTTGATAATCCTTGTGTCATATTTGGCTGCTAAGAAAGTGGAAATTCACCAAGGTTTGGGTTTAAACACCAGGAATGGTTACAGTGAGATTCCTCTACTGGAGGAGAAAGGAAAGAAAATGGTGACAATGAAGTTGTTAGGACAAACCAGGAAGAAACACCCTCAGCAAATGTTTCAGCCTTCCATGCAGTTCTGATATATTGATAAGAAATCAACATATTTGATTTGATCAGCTCTTTGATCCAGTGAATTCCAGACAACCAAAATGACAAGTGCACATAGCTGTGCAAATGTGATTATTCTTTTCCAAATAAGCCTTGTAGGAAAAAAAATAGCAGCAGCTATAAAAACTGAAAATAATGATAGCTAACATCATTGAGAGTGCTTCAATTGCTCTCTACAGATTGTTGTATTTAGTGTTCACAATAACCCCTCTGAGATAGATATTACTATTATCTATCAAAACCCTTGGTACTATATCCTGTTTGAGGAAGCATTTCTAAAGCACTTAGTCGGCAATCTCTTCCAAAGCACTTAACACATTCTGCCTTGAATTCTGATTTATGTGCTTGCTTATCATTTTCCTGATTATAAATAGCTTGAGAACAGGTGTTTAGTACTTAAGTTATAATCAATAAATATTTGTTACATTGGATCGAATTAATTTAAACTGAAATGTAAATTGTAAATATGTAAATTCTGGTTGCCTGAGAGCCAATCAGAAAGGTATTGCTTAAACTTTACCACATCACCTAAATCTAAGCCACTTATCTCCTCCTACATCGTATTGTACAGTAATTGGAAACTTTGAAATATTTTCACCTATTTCTATTGTGTTAAAGGGTAGATGCCTGGAAATAAAGGCTATAAAGGTTTGAAATGGAGTACAGATCCCAAAGTATATAACTTCCAATTATAAAAAAAATACTGATCTCCAAGGCTAAAGGCAGTTTATTATGCTGAAATTATAAAATACTGCTCTAACGAGCTTTTGTGGTGTTTAATTAATACTTTCATTTAATAGTCATTGTCCTGCACTGTAGCTTTGCTTGGATTCCTACCGTATAAAGAAATGTTTACTCTGGACTGTACTAAAAAGCTGACTAGGTAATTTGAAGAAAAGGAAATAATAACTAACGCTCATTATGGATCCTGATTGAAGAATGCTACTGATCAATGCTCAGTCTGTTAGAAACACAAAGTTGCTCACAAAGTTTGCTGTAGCAAACTTTCAAGGATACATGTCCTACTTTTTCTTATATATTTTGGATGAAAAAGCCTACATAGCAAGTTTTTATATTGATATCCTGAGGTCAATAATTATATTTTTTTTATGTGTATGAGTGTAGTGTCTGCATGTATGTTGGTGCACCCGTGGCATTCAATGCCACAGAGGTCAGAAGAGGGCATCAGATTCCCCTGGAACTGGAGTTAAAGACAGTTCTTAGCCACCATGTGGGTGCTGGGAATTGAACCCGGGTCCTCTGCAAGAGCAGTCGGTGTGCTCTTAACCACTGAGCCATCTTTCCAGCTCCAATAATTATATTTTTAACTGATTTTGAAACCATACTTTTATTTTTATCTAATTATAGGTGATAGAACAACTTATAGGAATGTTAACTTATCTCTGGTAGCTACTATTACATTCTTTCTTTTAATTGCCATTGTATATGATTTCTAATTTGGAAGAAAAGCAAATTCTTCAGTAAATTATCATTTGACTGGAAAAGAAAACCTAAATGTTTGTATTCTCATCTCAAAGTCTCAGTAGCTAGCAGAAATGTGAGCTATGAACCATGATAAATATAACCTTACATTGTAGCCCAGGCATGTACATGTAACTGAAGTAACAATTTTATAAAGCAATATTTACCCTATACTATGCAAAGACTTTTTGTTTTCAATTGTTATTCTATGTATTGTTTTAAATATACACTTGTCTTAACAGTGAATTGATTTCCTAACCCATCAGTAGGTCATTGCCTTCAGGAATTTTAATGCCATAGACTTGGAACAATAATGTTAATTAATCAGACCTAAACAATGCTTAAATAGCTCCTTTACTTCACAAATGTCCTCTACGTTTGCACTTGCCACTTCACATTTAATGAAATTGTAAGATTTGTAATTATAGACTGTAAAATACTATATAAGTTCTACAAATTTTAGGTGTGTAGTTTATAAATCTTGATTCTGAGCTGTAGAACTAGACAAGAATTACAGACAAAAATATTGAATTTTCCCCCACAAAACTGAAAGGTCTTGAGATTAGCAATGAAGTTAGAGATGGGTAGAAGGGAGATTTTGAGGTATGCCTTTCCTGCCTGGGGCTAGGCCTGCCTACACATCCATGGTCTGTTGGGCACAGGTGGGGAAGGATTTGGCAACTGAGAAATAAAAGTGGCTGAAGAGCCAAGATGGCAGTGATTCAAGTTGTCTGCAAAATGCAACTTCCCAATAACATGTCTAATTGCTGGCTCAGGAAGCAGAGGCAGGTGGATCTCCAGGAGTTTGAGGCCAGCCTGAGATGTATAGGACGTTCCAGGCCAGACAGAGCAACATAGTGAGAACTTGTCTCAAATGAACCAACAAACAAAGTATTCTTCTTTGCAGGTTGGGAATTTGAAGCATAGTCTCTGAGCAGATCTTGCTCACTTCCCTTGAGGTTGTTAGAAGGTTTCATATGAAAGCTTGGCTGAACCTAGAAAACTTGCTTCTAAAATGGCACACTGGTGTGGCTGGCAAGGTCTGGCTTTTGGCAAGAGGCAATATTTACTCTCTCAGGGCCTTTTCCAGCAGGATGTTTGAGTATCTGTTAGATATAGAGACAACTTTCTCCCAGAGAGAATAAGCTAAGACACCAAAGTGCCTTTTATTTCTTACTGTCAGAAGTCATATAAGATTATGCTATGGAATTCCATACGTCAAATGGGTTTGCTTTTATTTGTATGTTAAAGGGTGTGTGTGTGTGTGTGTGCGTGTGTGTGTGTGTGTGTGTGTGTGTGTGTGTGTTCAACATAAGAACATATCAAGAGACAAGGAGTACTAACTGGCATCTGGAAGGGTGATTTACATAGCAAGTATAGCACTAATTATAGTAGACAGCCTCTTTATTGTTCTGTCCAACTCATTATTTGCTATATCTAGAACTTCTCGAAGTCTCCCTGAGCTATGTCTAGAGATAGCTCACATGGAGCTGTGGACAGAGTTCTTTTGGTTACCATGTGATCACTGCCTTTTTTTTCTTCCCTCTTGTGTGATAAAGTCTGCTACTCAGGCTTGAAGTTGACAAAATCCTACAAAGGCCCTTTTCTTCTGTATCTGGCACAAATCTTGACAATGATGACTGAATATGCAGAACACAGGTGCCCTGCTGGGCTAAGTCATCTCTACTGTGCAGATCACACTGTGCTACCCAAGTTACTGACCTTGCGGAGGCCACATGTGTGCAGGATAGCTTCAGGTAGCCATTCTGGGATTTCTGTTCTTTGCACAGTTTGGGAAAAATCCCCCGTCACAACATGTGGCATACTTCCCTGCATGTGGAAGGATTTCCATATGGTTCCAGACATTTGATAAAAGAACTCTTTTATCTGCTATTTTTTTTCTAACATTTACTATGAATCTTTCAGGGCTAAAGGATGAACTGTGTGTTAGACCTCACTCTATTAAAAGCAAGTCTTCCTCTTCAGAACCAGTGAGACTCCTTGGCACTACCGTGTACCTGATTCCCTTCTCTATTGCAGTTTTTATTCTCCAGGAGTTTTGTGTTCTTATAAAAAAAATGAAGCCTTTGGTGGACCTCCACAGTAAGAATACTAAACTATATTCAATTTGGGGTCCAGTGGGATTTTATGATTTTGTAATATCCATAAAAGACTTCTAACCCCAGGAACAGCCAATTAACTTACTGGAACCTTTGGTTAGCTTTGAGTCTAAGGGATGCTGAGATCCACACAAGAAATTGCTGAGTCACCTGTGTGAAGATTTTCTGAGTGTTTGGTAACAGAAGCAGTAGAATGAACCTTGATTCAACATCTCAGAAAAGGTGATTTCTTTTGAAAGAGTCTTATTCTTTCTATCATGTTAAATGATTTAGAGAGACAAAGAGGTGAGTAACAGCTTTCTGATTATGAAATCAGACAGAATGCAATTAAGTGCCTGGTTTTTCTATATAGCAGTTAAATTAAATTGGTCAAGTTAATAATTTCTTATCTGATACTCTGTGGTTATCATAAGAATTGCTAAAGACTGTTTTAGGTCTGTGGTTGACAAATAATAAATGCTGAGAAACAAACTTTTATCATCATCATAGTCATTATTGACATTTTACAAATCACTCATCATTCTAGAGAACTCTCTTTTGCAGGCAGGGGACTGATAGTGGACTAAGCTCTGGCCTAGAGCTGATTTTTTTCAGACCTTACCATCAGCTTCCTCTTCTTTGTCCCAGAGGGAAATTTCACTTCAAAGAAAGGAAAGTGAATCCTAGCTTACTCTCCATTTACAATCTCAGCTCAGTAGTTTCCTCCTCTAAAGATTATCTCCAGGCCACTGCTTGTCTTCAGAATTCATCAGTGTAGAAGACCTGGAGTTATGCTCCACCAAGTGTGCTCCCAACATGGCTTCAAGAAGAGGAATCTGCTAATTAAGCTTAGATTCCTGAATTCGAATTCAGACTTTCTGAATTAGAATCTAAGGAGAAGGAACTCAAAACTATATTTTGATGGACCATGATTTGTTTATTCTTTTGATAAACAGGTTACTTATACATGAATTTAAGAAAAATATTAAGAGCTGGCAATATAGGTCAGTGGTAGAACACTTATGTACCATGTGTGAGACTATGTCAAAACTATTTTTTAAATAATCATATTCCTTTGAACAGAAACGGAAAGAACTTGGGCCCAAGCTTTAATGGCACTAGTCTACCATACAAACTGTTCATTTTTTATTTTCTTGGTCTGGAGATCAAGCCCAGGATTTTGGATGTAGTAGGCCAGTACTATACAGTAGTATACAGCCAAGTCCCTCATGGTCTAAGATTCTACCGACTTGAACTATCGTTAATTAAGCTTTACTTTTAAGTAGGAAAAACCCTGCTTTGTATGACTTAATATATCAAGATAGATTTTTGATTTACTAAGATTTGATTTTTTTCAGGCTCAGCAAGAGGGCTCAGGGGTTAAAAGCACTGGTTGTTCTTGTACAGGACCTGGTGCAATTCTCAGTAGCTAACAACTGTCCATAGCTCCAGTTCCAGGGGATGTGATGCCTCCTTATGCCCTCCATAGACACTGAACAACACAGATACACTTACACACATACAGGCAATATAGTCATACACATAAAATAATAAATCATAAAAATTTGACTTTTCCTATGATCCTGTACCACAAGCAAAACAATATCAGACAGTCATGAATTGGTTGCTAGTGCTGATTCGTTTCATATATTTATTATGTAACATAACAGTTTAGTAATAAGTTATAATTTTGATCATATTTCAATTTGTTCTAGGATAGTATCCTGCAATACAAGATAATTTGTTCAACATGTCAATGAGTTACACTCCTTCCATTTATGCTAAAACACCTCTTAGTTCTCCTGTCCACCTCTATTAATTTGTACTGTCATGGGAATCTAAGTTATTTTCTTTCCACCAAAATGGCACTATTAAATTGTTACTAGGGATATAGCTCAATGGTGAAGTCCTTGCTTAACATTCATAAAGCTTTGGATTTAATCTCCATCATCACATGAAAAGCATTATGGCAACCTAAGGTACTGCATTCCCCCCTCTAATCAAAGGGACCAGTAAAGCATTCACCATGGCAATAATTTGCTTAGAATGAGCTTGATAGTATACCTGTTTTAATTACTGTCCATGAAAGGTTTTTGTCCCTACAACATCAACCATAACTTTCATGCATTCTGGAATAGCTTAAAAACTAATCTGTATAACATCCATGAGTTAGCACACTTGTTTACATATTAGTGAGTATTCAACAACTAGAAGACATTCCTGTCTTGACAGAGTAGACATTATATGCTATAATCCTGTGGGTTTCAGACAACATACTTTTCTACTTCCCATTCCTACTCCTTTTACATAATGTTTCATTGGAAAAATCCAAGTAAAGTCAAAAGATTCCTCATCTGCTTTTCCACACCTCTTTGTACCTTTCATCTCTGCTCTGTTGATCTCTTGTACACTCCACATCTGGGAGCTTTCTCAGACCTGAATTGGTTAGTTTCTTTTCCCACACATCCCTGGGCTCTATGTTCTCAGCTCTGCAAGGACCCTTGGGTTCAAAGAGGCTTTGGCAGACCTGCCTTGGTGCACTCCCTTTCACATACCTCTCAGCATCCAACATCTCTGATCTATTAGGACTCTTGTGGACCCCATATCTGGGAACATTCCCATACTTGCAGTGGTGAGTTTTTCTTTCCCATATCCCTGTCCTCCATCATCATTATTTCTTGTCTGCCAGAAGGGCCTTTCCCAGGCTTTCCTTGCTCTCAGCCATGCTGGGGTTACTCATGAGCTCTCTTATCCTTACCTATCAGCCAACTGGTTTACCTGGCTATCATCCAGTACACCCTGCTATTCCAGGAATATGAGGAGTTGTATTACTTACTTTTGTATTGCTGTGATAAAACACTGACCAAAGCGACTTATAGAAGGAAGAGTTTATTTGAGTTTAGAGTTCCAGGCTTCAGAGAGATTAGAGTCCATCATGGCAGGAAGGCATGGTGAAGTAGCCAGACCAGAAGCAGAAGCTATGTGTTCACATCTTTAAGCAGGAACAGGAGGAAGATAATGATTACAAATCTAGGAAGGCTTAAGAATTCTCTGAATCTGCCCCAGTGGAGTACTTCTTCCAGCAAGGCCATACCTTCTAAGACCTTCCAAGTCAGTACCACCAACTAGGGACAAAATGACCAAACACTAGAGCCTATGGAGGACATTCTCATTCAAACCACCATGGTAGTCAACCCTGGAACCTCAACTCAAAAGCTGCACTAGCTGAACTGAGACCACTTTTATACCCCGTTTCCATATCAACATAAAGTGGCCCTAGAAGTGAACACTGAGCATTACTTAACTGAGCAATAACCTGAATATTGGGGAAATACCAAAGATAAAAATGACCATTCAACAAATATTAATTAGATCAACTGTTCATGCGAGAAAACCCTGTCAATAATACAAGTCCAGATACTAGGTCTCTTATAAAAAAATATAAACAACATGAATGAATAAAATAACGTGTCTAGTACAAAAATTAGCACCAGCATCATAATGATTTCTGAGAATAGCAACTTAGAAGATTCACAAGATAATTATTTCAAAATAGAAATTATAAATATTTTCCAGGAAACCAAAAAGGATACTAATATAAGACTAAGTAACAACCATGAAAACACAAACAGTTGAATGAAATAACTAAAACAATTCAAAACATCAAATTAGAATTTAATAAAGAGACAATCTCTGAACAAAAGCCAAACTGAAACAAAGCATGACATAAAAGGCTCAGGAACTCAACAACAATTAGAAAAATTAGAGGAAAGACGCAAAAAGGAAGTGGAGGAAATGGAACAGGGAATATCAGATCTTCAAGACAAGTCTGAGGAAATAGATCACTCAATCAGAGAAAATGTCAAATCTAAAACAAGCCAGGAAAATTATACGCAAGACCTCTGAGACATTGCAAAAAGACCAAACCTACAAATGATAGGCATAGAAAAAAAAATAAAAGAAATCCAGGTCAAAAGTACAGAATATATGCTTAAGAAAGTCAGAAAAGAAAATTCCCCAAATATCAGGAAAAAGATACTATCAAGGTATAGGAGTAATACAGAACACCAAGTAGGAGTAGAAAAGGAACTCCCATGTCATATAAGAGCCAAAGTTCTAAATGTACAGATGAAATAAAACATATATTGAAAGCCATGAGAGAGAAAGATCAAGTCACCTATAAGTGTAGGCATATCAGAATAACAAGTAACTTTCATTGGAGATTGTGAAAGCCAGACAGGCTTGAACCAATGTCATATAAGACATTGAAGGACACAGATTCCAGCCTAGACTACTGCACCCAGCAAAACTGTCAATTTCAATTGAAGGAGAAAGAAAAACTTTCCATGCTAAAAAGGATTTAAGGAATTTATATCAACAAAACCAGCTTTACAGAGAATGCTAGATAGAATACTTCAGTCTGAAGAGAAGATTAAACACTCTCAAATGGGAACAAGAAATAAAAATCTCAGAACCATCAACCAAATAAAGTGTAAGAAAATGGGACTATACCATCAACAAAACAAGAATTAATGAATATAGGTCAGTATTAACTCTCGACATTAAAGGTCTCAAATCTCCAATAAAAAGACACATACTGATTGGATTAGAAAACAAGATACATCAATTTGCTGCCTCCAAGAAACACACCTCACCAACAATGATCAACATTGTCTTAGGGTAAAAAGATATTTCAACCAAACAGAACTAAAAAACAAGCCAGTGTAGCTTCTAATATCAAAAAAAAAAAAAAGACTTCAAACCAAAACTGGCCAGAAAAGACAGGAAGATCACTTTATACTCATTAAAGGAAAAATACTCTGGGAAGATATTACAGTTCTAAACATATATGCACTACACACCTAGGTCCCCAATTTCATAAACAAAATATTATTTGATCAAAAATCATATATAGATTCTAACACATTGGTAGTAGGTGACTTCACCACCACACTGTCTCCAATGAACAGATCAACCAGACAAAATTTAAACAGAGAAACCCTGGAATTAAATTATCCCATAAACCAAATGGACTTTACAGACATCTACAGAACATTCTACCCAAACACGCAAATAATACAATTTCTTCTCAGAAGCCCATGGAACATTCTCCAAAATTTACCACATATAAGGACACAAAGCAAGTCTCCACAAATTCAGAATAATTTAAATATCATCCTGTATCCTATATGACCACAAAGGGATAAAGCTAGATATCAACAATAATAAAAATGAGTAAAAGTGCACAAACTCATGAATTTCTGAATGAAATTTGGATCAAGGGAAAAAAATCACGAAGGAATTGTAAAAATTTGTAGAAATGAATGAAAATGAAAATACAACATACAAAAAATAAGGAAAACAATGAATGAAACCCAATGAAAATTTATAGTATTAAGTGCTGATGCCATATCATTAGAAACATTTCACATATAAATAAATTAATGATGACTCTGGCATCTTGGAAAAACAAGAACAAACAATACCTACAAAGAATAGAGAAGAGATAAAATAAATCAAGGCCAAAGCTAATGAACAAGAAATGAAAACAATATAATAATTAATGAAATCTGAAAAAACTGACAAACTTTTATCCAAATTAGCCAAAAGAAAAGGGAGCCCCAAATTAAGAAACTCAGAGATGAAAAGTAAAATATTGACACAGACCCTGAGGAAATTCAGAAAACCATAAGGGCACACTTTAAAAATCTATATTCCACTAGGGCTGGAGAGATAGCCTAGCAGTTAAGAGTGCCAACTGCTCTTGCAGAGGACCCGGGTTAGATCCCCAGCACCCACGTGGTGGCTGAGAACCATCTGTAACTCCAATTCCAGGAGAACTCCACTTCCAGGGGAATCCGACACCCTTTTCTGGCTTCCGCAGCATTGCACAACACGGGTGCACAAACCTACATGCAGACAGTACATTCATACATGTACAAAAATGACAAAAATAAAATTAAAAACTCTATATTCCACTAAACTACTAAAATCTAAGAGAAAAGGGACAATTCCTTGATATATACGTCCTACCAAAGTTAAATCAAAATTACATAAACACTTTAAACAGACCCATAACAGCTAATGAAATAGATGCATATTTTAATTTGAAAATCTACAGAGATCAAGAAATTATAAATGGCCGTGAGCAGAGGTGTTTCCTGGAAGGTGAAGTATAATGAAGTGATATACAGGGGGAAGGAGGACAGTGGGAAGAGTTTAATGGGATGGGGGAGTGGACAGCAGGGAACAGGAGGGAGTATAGGGAAGAATAAATAACACTAAAACCCTTTAGAAAGAGCCATATGGAAACCTCCTTAGAAGCTATTTAAAATAAACACATGTACATTATAAAGAGATTAAAAGTAGTTACCTTATAACTGGGACATTTCCCCTTCTAGACACCGTAGGCTAGCAAAGAAAATGCTCAATGCCATGAATAAACTTCCTCTTTTCAACTTGTTGAGCAGCACTCCTCAAACAACACTGGCCACTGCCCCTGGTCTTGGTTACCCACCAGAACTTCATAGTAAGAGTCTATTGTAGAAGATAATACACACATGAGCAGTAGAGAAAACAGGGGAAATCAAGCTGGTGCTGACTTCAGAGATGCATGTCTATTGGCTAGCCTTTATAGTGCTGGAAGGTGCTATGCAAGCTACCTGAACAGAAAAAAAAAATTAGCATGAACCTTATCCAGCTGTGACTGCCATGAGCTACAACCGCTGGCCTTGCAAGATATGCCCATCCAGTGTGATAGACCATGAATTTATAAAAGTAACCACTACTTTCTCATTGGATTTAAGGTCTGCCTCATAGGAAGGAGCCCATCCTGACTGATATCAAGTCTAGGAGCCTGAGGATAGATAGCCTAAAGACTGTGGAAAAGAGCATAATACAGTTATACTGCTAAATAGATATAGTATTAAACTAATGTCTAATAACTTATATCCACAGATTAATACAACTCTCAACTCTCACCAGAGAAGCTTCCTAATACAGCAAATGGTGAGTAATACTGAGAACTACAAATGGCCAATGTGCAGAGTCAAAGAAGCTGTATGGTGCTTATCCCTGAATAGGACAACTATTTCAAACCCCTGACTCCTGAGGCTCAGGGATCATTGCAGAAGAGAAGATGGGAAGACTGGAAAAGCCATAGAAGGTGGATGACCACAAGGAAACTGTTTTCTAAACAGTACTCATGTGAACTTATAGCAATAGTGACAGAATGTAAAAGTTCCACATAAACTCAAGCCAGACAAAATCCCATCTTAGACTATGCAGAGAAATGAATAGGAAAGCCCCACCTACCTGAGGAACTATTGCAACTGATCACCATTGCTAGGAAGGCAAGAATCGGTGGGTTGACCAGGATCCAGTGAATGAACCCAGACCGAAGGGCATTTGGGAACCACAAACTTGACCTCTTGTAGGTCATGTATCTATTAGAATACAGGAGATTTGATGGGACATTAGTAATGGGGGTGTAGATAAGGGAAAGAATCTAAATGTGATCAAATTATATTATGTGAATTTTGCAAAAATTCAAGAAAAAGCGGTGGGAGATTTTCCACCTAAAGCTGCCAGTGTTATCTCTGCTCTCTAAGAAAGATTACTATTTTTCCCTTAGAAGGTAAGAAATATTGTCTATTATCTATTAAAACATTTTATGCCAATTTTCTAATGCCATGCTAGACTTGTGGGTTTAATGAATAATTCCTTATAGTACATATTCTCCCATGTCCCTGCCACTGCCTTCAAGACAATTAGTTTTTGTCTTTGGGTAGTAATTACCTCATGATAGAAATCCTGTAGGATAATTATTAATGACCTAGAAAAGCCTAAAGAATAAGTTTCCTATTCCATAGACTTCCATAGCCTAAGGACTAAGGAGTTAAAGCTCTAACAGAAGTACATTATTTCTATACCTCAGCTTTAAATGCCGGTTATGGCTATGGAATTTGTTTCCTTCTTTCTCAGCGCTCTTAAAAACAGCTGAACTCTCCTGTTGCCTCTACCAGTCCCTCCTTTGCCCCAACTCTAATACACTAACACCTACACAGCTTCTGCCTGTGAAATCTTGTCTAGGTCCTTCCATGTGGCATGAAAATTAGTACCATATCCCCATTGATTCTCCTAAGGTGTTTGGCACTATGTGTGCTCCAGGCATCTAGGAAATCTCTTTCCTGAGGACAAACAGAGTCAGTCCTTAGTAGCATATGACAGTGTTGTTTTGTGGTAACAATACTATCTCCCAGATACTTTTAGGTAAAACTTTTCAGTGGAGGAAGAGAAATGGAATGAGAACTGCTGGAAGCTGATTACTGCTGGGCAAGGGGGAGTATGCCATACTTAGGTTTCTAGTTCTGTTGACTAGACTCCAGTGGATGAATTTGCACAGACGGACATCTAGGTTCAAAAGCTTTAATGGACGGGACTTAATATGGATGATGTAATACATGAGTTCTGATGGAGGTTTGGGGCATGGAGGGAGGGCCCTAAATTTGAGTGGGTACCAATGTATGAAATACGCAAATGCACACACAAAAAAACCTTTTCTGGAAAGCTTCTCCTTTTTCTTTTTTTTGGTCTTTTCGAGACAGGATCTCCCTGCAGCCCTAGCTGTCCTGGAACTCACTCTGTAGACCAGGCTGGCCTTGAACTCACAAAGATCCACCTGCCTCTGCCTCCCAAGTGCTAGGATTAAAGGCATCCTCCCAAGTGCTAGGATGAAAGGCATGCACCACCATGCCCGGCAGCTTCTCCTTTTTCTAAAAGCAGTCTTCTCCACATTCTTGCTTTTCAAGGACAAGTAGCTCATCTAAAGAAGCATAAAAACCATGTTCTGTTCTTCTCTGTCACTGGGCCTTAAATGATGAATAATTACTTAAGAAGAGTTCATACCTGGAGGCTGTAAAGTGTCCCAATCAAATGTTCTCTCAGCATGATCAATTTACTGGTATGATAGATATGCCCAGGCTTACTTCAGGGAGGACACAGTTTAACCTGGGGTCAAACAACACCCCCCCAACACACACACACACACACACACACACACACACACACACACACACACACACACACACACTCACACATACCTGCCTTCATTGACTTCCAAGAAATTGTTAAAATCCAACACTGGGTTGAAAGTGACGTAAGTTGCTTTATGATTTTTATGAGAATGTAACCTATTTAAGGTTAATGCATTAGTTATCTATTGTTGAATAACTAATTACTCCCTAAGCTAAGTGACTATGCAAAACAAACATTTGTTATCTTACAGTGACTATGAGTCCAGTAGCATGGTTAAGTAGGTCTATCTTGGACCCTCTCAGGAGGGTGCAGTCAGGTGTTGCCAGGAATGCATTTATCTCCAAGGTCAGCTGAGGGGAGAATTCACTCCCAGTCCCTTGTGACAGGCCTTTGTTTCTTGGTGCCTCTTAACTGAAAATATCAGTTCTCATCAAATGACTATTTCTGAGATGCATCTGGCCTCTACCAGAGTGACAATGACTCTAAGACAGAGAGACAGAGAAGGAAAAAGAAACAGATATAAATTTAGATTCTTTGGTCTCACCACAGACAATGACTAACAATTTAAAACCTGTTTGAAAAGCATTATTCAAATTCTGTAGCTTTTGTATTCTCCTGTATGTTGACCTTTAGATACAAGCCAACAACCAGATGGAATACATTAACTCAACCATATAATAGAAAGAATAACCACTTGCTTAACCTGACCCCACAGAAAATAATCTAAAATATGTGTCTAAGAAATCAATAAATTATAATAGGGACTGGATGCATAATTTTTAGGGTCCAGTGCAAGAAGTACAGGATGGTAATCACAGAAAATTCAGCCAAGTATGAGGCCCTTTAATGCCCGGGGTCATAAGCAACTATAGGGAGAGATAGGAGAGAGAGAGGGAGAGAGAGAGAGAGAGAGAGAGAGAGAGAGAGAGAGAGAGAGAATAGATAAGAGGAACTATCCCTGATTATTGGGAATCATTTTTCATTTCCCAAATTACTAGTTTTGAGAATTCTCCAGAACATGTCAGAACTTTCAGCCTAACAAATCACAAGTTTTAGTCCTCTGTAGCTGGAGAATGGAGTCTACAGATTATGGGACTTGAGTCTGCTCTTCCTTAGCATGTGGACCAGGGCTGCTCCACCTGGACTGTTAGAGAATTTCCAGACCCCTCTCATCGAGCCCCAGCTTGCTTCTGCTTGTTCTAGCTTTGGAATTTCTGCCTTCCTGGCTCCATGCGAGCTTTGATATCTGATTCTGGCATCTGGCCATTGGTAACCAAATGCTGCCTTCTGACTTCTCAGACTAGTTTCAACCTTGGCTGTTTCAGCTGTGATGGCTTCTTCGGTTTTAATATTCCACATAAAAAATGAGGCACCTTCTATTCCCTCTCCTGTTCCATGTAATCTTACTGGATAATCAATCTTCTTTCTTTATCCAATTTAAAAAAAATGAAACACACATGAGCAGAAGAGATCACAAGTAAATCACAGTCCTTCGAATCAGTCAGAAAGCTTTACCATATTCCTTTTATTCTCCTACTGACCTTTCTCTTCCTATTTTACTTTGCTATAGGTATTGAGATGACAGTGTGAATTCATTAGGTTCCTTTCTGTGACCAACACTCCCCTTCTTAGTGACTTGTCTTATAACTGATAAAAGAACCTGACATAAGCAGCTTAAATGAGTCTATCCTGGCTCACGATTCCAAGGTATGGTTCATCACAGTAGGGACATCACAGCAACAGGAGCTCAAGTCAGCTGGTCACTTCGCATCCGTAGCAGAAGGAGATGAATATGCATGTGCAGATAGCTTCCTCTTATTTATCCAGTCTAGGATCCAAGCTCAGGGAATGATGGCTACTCTCCTTTTAAGCTAGGTCTTCAAATTTCATTTAACATAATCAAAATAATTTCTCACAAATATAGTTAGGGGTTAATCTGATCCAGATGATCCCTTGCTGCTGTCCTCAAAGACTTGTGTCATAGTTACTTCTAGATCCTGTCAAATTTACAATCAACACAAACTAGTATGAACCCCAATTTTCACATACTTTCTATGTTAATATGATTTAGTCATTGATTTCATCTTAAATTCCAGACTTACATACTTCATCGCCTTCCTTGTGTATTCATAGCTTTCATTTGTCAAACTGGCACATAGTGATATTTAAAAGATTGTACTTTCCTTAGTCTTTCTCACCTCAGGAGGAAGCAGTACCAACATTTTCAAGCTAAAAAACAGAAGTAGTGACATAGTCTTTTACTCATTAATCTAGACCTTTATTCTAGAGCCTATTGGCTCTCCTTCCAAATAAACCTTTTGTATATATCCTCCTCACTGAGGCCTAGCCATCTCTATGTTCAGAGTCCTGTTGAATCTATGCTAAATTATATTAATCATCTTGTACCAGGCCCCCCCATACATTTTTCATACCCCAAATCTCTTTAAATAGAATCAGAGATATTTTTATTTTTTTTATTAATTTTATTTTATTATTTCTGTATGTGTATGAATGTACTGTCTGCATGCAAGTCTGTGCACTCGTGTCGTGCAATGCCGCGGAGGTCAGAAGAGGGTCTCGGATTCCCCTGGGACTGGAGTTCTTCTGGAATTGGAGTTTCAGACCGTTCTCAGCCGCCATGTGGGTGCTGGGGATCGAACCCGGGTCCTCTGCAAGAGTGGTCGGCGCTCTTAACCGCTAGGCCATCTCTCCAGCCCGAATCAGAGATATTTTTAAAGAAAACCATAAATCATCAAATATAATTATTCTTTTTAAAACGTTCAGAAAAAAATCATTGCACTTAACCATAAAATCCGAATGCTTTTCAATTTCCCTCATCTTTCCTTCCAGTCTTACCTCCCCCCCCTTTCAGTCAGTTTGTTCAACATGGTTCTTCTCGCCTTTCTCAATCACACCATAGATACTATGAATCTACTACCTCTCATAAATGAAGGGTTTCCCTCAGATCTTTATATAGCTGAAACCTTTTCAAATACTTTACCTTAGGATATATTTTCTGACCATACTGTCAAATACTGTGTGTCTTCCATCTGCTGTCCAGATCTATTTCCCCTCTCCTCACATACACCATTTGCTTTTCTTCTTTTTTTTTCACCCTCCTTCCCTCTCTCTTTCCCTCCCATCCTCACTTCTTATCTTCCTTTTTTAATTTTTTTCTCTCCTTCTCTCTCTCCCAATCCCCTTTTTCCCCATTTTCTTTCAGTTAGAATCTATTTCTTATTTGTTAGTCCATCAGAACAGAAGTATTCTTTGCCTTGTCTACAGGTAAATCCTGAGCTCTAAAGTATTGGCATATCATGGGTACTCAAGAAATATTTTCTTAACACACATGCTCAAAAAGTTATAAAAGATAGTGTGGTCCAATAATATCTACATCAATAATCTTCAGATCGTAGGCCAAATCTGGCCACCATCTGTTTTGGAAGATAAGATTTTCTTGGAGCACAACCTGTTTACAAATTATCTATAGTGGCTTTCACCCTGCAATGAAAGAGCTGAATGGGGGAAACCAAGACCATATAAAGCTAAGGGCCCTGCAGGTATTTACTATTTGCCCATTTCCATAAAGTGTTTGCTTATCCATCCAATAACACATATAAAGCCAAGTGGGCATGTGATGTGAAAGGAAAAGGCAGATACTATCAGGTTTCTGAGGAGGCATGCAGTTCTCTATATAACTAGGCTAGGCCCTTGCTATCATAGCGTTTGTCTCATCCTCAGAGTTCATGTATCTCATCAACTCTCTAGGACACATGCCACTTCTGCTTATCTAGACCTGCCAGAATAATGCCCACAATATAAAAGATCCGTGTGCTGTCAGAGAATTCAACTCACTTTGGAGCACACTGTGCTTTATCCTGGGGAAAATCTACAAGTAGATACTGCTATCCATCAGACACAGAATTAACTATTCTTTTCAAATTCAAAATAGAAATAAAATGGTTTTCTTCAAGTCAGTAGCTGAATTTCATATGAGTAAGGTCTTAGCTGTTCTAGTAATAATATGCTATTTAGTATGGCAGCTGTGATGGTGTCATAGTTATCTTCAGTTGTCAACTTGACACATCTGGGAAGAGGGAATCTCAGTGAATGAATTTCCTTCATCACAATGGCCTGTGGGCATGTCTGTGGGCCATTTTCTTGTTTTCTGATTGATGTGGGAGATCCCAACTCAATGTAGGCATTACCATCCCTAGGCAAGTGGACCTGAACTACATAGGAAAGGTAGCTGAGGACACCAGAAGAGGTAAGCAGCATTCCTCCATATTCCTTTCAATTCTTGCATCCAGATTCCTGCCTTGAGCTCCAGCCCTGACTTCTCTAAATGATGGGCTATAACCTGTAAGCTGAAATAAAACCTTTCCTCCCACAAGTTGCTTTTGGTCACTGTTTTATCACAGCAACATAAAATAAACCAGAAAAAAAGTACTGCTAGTCTGCTGAATTTGTGCTACTCTATAACAAATTGGAGTAATACCATTCAATTTGACTCTGAGATCTTTATAGAAATTTAATGAGTCCTGAAAAATAAATGATCATATAAGAATCAATACCCATATAGCCCTTAGTTTTATATTTTTTTTTCTTCCTATATAGGACCTTTTTATTTTTTTTTCATATAAATTTATTTATTTATTTATTTTTAACAAATCTAGACCCGTGTTCCCGCCCATTCCCCCACCCCGCCAGAGCTCATGCATTCTGCCAAACATGCTTTTCATCTCTCACTCTTTCTCAATATTTTCCATGGGGAAGTTGACTGTTTTGAGCAGAAGTTCACTGTTTCAGTCAGTTCTTTGATGCAGTCTTTTCAGTTGTTGTTGTTGTTGTTGTTGTTGTTTCCAAAATGCATTATGCCCAACTGCTTTGTACAAAAGCTCAGGGGGCCCCACACAAGAAATACTTACAACTGGGTAATTGGCACTAGCATCCACAGATGTGGGATACCATTCGTCGTTTGTTTTTCTGGGACTGTGTCACTTCACTCAGCATGATGTCCTCTAGCTACAGCCATTTTCCTGCAAAGCTCGTGATGTCGTCTTTCTTTACTGCTGCATAGAACTCCATTGTGTAGATGTACCATATTTTCTCTATCCACTCATCAGTTAAGGGGCATTTAGGTTGGTTCCATCTCCTTGCTATTGTGAAGAGAGCTGCAATAAACATGGCCGTGCATGTATCTCTGTGGTGGTTTAAGTCTTGAGGGTACATGCCCAGGAGTGGCATGGCTGGGTCGGGTGGCAAGTTCATTCCAAGTCTTCCAAGGGTTCTCCACACTGCTTTCCATAGTGGCTGTACGAGTTTACATTCCCACCAGCAGTGGATGAGTGTTCCCCTTTCCCCACAACCTCTCCAGCACTTGGTATCATTTGTTTTCTTGATCCTAGCCAGTCTTATTGGAGTAAGATGATATCTTAAAGTGGTTTTCATTTGCATTTCCTTAATGATTAGTGATGTTAAACAGTTCTTGAGGTGTTTCTCAGCCATCTCTAATTCCTCACTTGTGAAGTCTCTGTTCAGTTCTTTGCTCCATCTATTGAGTGGGTCATTTGTTTTCTTTTTTCTTTGTTTTTTGAGTAGTTTATATATTCTGGAAATCAATGCTTTGTCAGATGTATCTGCAGTGAAGATTTCCTCCCACTCTGTGGGATTTCTCTTCACTTCCTTGATTGTTTCTTTTGATGTACAGAAGCTTTTGAGTTTAATGAGTTCCCATTTGTCAATTGTCGACCTTAATTCTTGTGCAGCTGCTGTCTGATTTAGGAAGTCTTTAGTTTTATAATTTAAGCACTAATTTCCACCATTGTCTACATAATGTGGAAATGTGGTAATTAAAATATTGTGCATGTGGAGATGCTCAATCAGTGAGGTGCATGCCAGAGAAGCCTGAAGACCTATGTTCAGATCTTCAGCACCCAAGGGAGATAACCAAGGCGTTGTGTAAGTGCTTTCCTAGAGCTCACTGGCCAACCCATCTAGCCAAATTGGGGACCTCTCATTCAATGAGAGATACTGTCTTTAAAAAAGAAGGTGGAGCCGGGCGTGGTGGCATACGCCTTTAATCCTAACACTTGGGAGGCAGAGGCAGGTGGATCTTTGTGAGTTCAAGGCCAGCCTGGTCTACAGAGGGAGTTCCAGGACAGCTGGGGCTACAGGGAGACCCTGTCTCGAAAAAACCAATAAATAAATAAATAAATAAATAAATAAATAAATAAATAAAAAATAAAAAAAGAAGGTGGAAGTAACTAAGGAATACATCAAACATCAACCTCTATGGAGACCACATGAACACATACACATAACACACACACACACACACACACACACACACAAATAATATCCTGGTAGAAGCAAGGAAAAAACATTTTTTGATATTTCCACATTACTTGGCTTTCGTCACTATAATCCTTATTATATAGGTCAAATGTAGAAGTGGATGTTAACCACAGCCAAGGAACTCACACTCAGAAACCAGAGAAATAATAATATGGTGGTTGTACCCATGGACCCAATGGCCTCCATGAGCTTGACTTCTATCCACGGTTCTATTCATTATTTGTTCACTGTTACTTTGTACTTTCACAGGGGTGTCATACTAAGAATTGAAGCAGCTTAATATGGATATGCACTTAAAACCTCCATGAAATGATCCTCAGAATGTCTGCATAAGCTCCTTCCTCTAGTGTGATGTCACTTAGGCAAGTATCCACGAGCTATTTTAGAGAGCTGGGGGATCTACTTCATTATGTATGGATAAGTCTCTCTTCCCATGAAGTTTTTCCATGGGCACCAAGGAGGCACTGCTAAAATGTTCAGGAATTGGGCATCTTATGCAGAGGATTCACTTTGCTGCATATTCCACTGGACATCTTCCTTGGCTCCTGTTGAGCCATTCTTGAAACCCATCTTACTGCTTGACTCTCTAAATCAAGAAAACAGGTACACAAGTGCAAAGACTTCTAGCAAACAAACACCAGGATAGGATTAGAGAGACAAGAGGTTTATGCCTTTAGAGCACTATATAGGCTTAACTTTGTGCAAAGAAAGAGAGAGAAAAACAACATGGTTAGGACAAGCCTCTAAATCCAGTAAAAAAATCTGAGAATGTCCCTCAACCAATGAGTGGATAGAGAAAATGTGGTACATCTATACAATGGAGTTCTATGTAGCAGTAAAGAGAGATGACATGAACTTTGCATGTAAAGGGATGGAACTAGAAAGCATTATACTAAGTGGAGTAACACAGTCCCAGAAAAACAAACGATGTATGGTGTCCCTCATTTGCAGATGCTAGCACCAAATCCCTAGTTGCAAAGCAAACTAAGCATTGTCTATGTTATGTTTCTTTCTTATATGAAAATAGCAGTACAGTTAAAAGGTGAATCCCTTAATGGGCTCAAGAATTAACCGATCACTTATGTTCAGACTTCGTAGTATTAGTATATGGGTGGAGGATGGTATGTATGCATATTTTAGAGTAACATAAAATTAAAGGGGAAAACGTGAGTTGCTAAATACTTTTTGGAATTGAAAAATAAACAAATGAAAGAAAATTTATAATAATAAGAAAATAAATAAAGCTATCAATGAATAATTCTGGGACAATAATTTGTCGAAATTTTGTGCATATCTGTTCTTTAATAGATGTACAAGTTATCCATAAACCAGAGCAAGTTTTTCCCTCTTGCATTCTACCAAGTCAAATAAATTACATTTAATTCTTTTAAAAAAATCTGAGAATGCTTCTACAAGGCCAATGAATAGAGCCTCTTCAAGCTAGTGGAGTAATCTCACACAAGCATTAGCACTCTGGCTCTTTGAAGCTCACCAAACACTCATTGATTCACAGCAACTTGAGGGAATAATGTCAATCATTAATGTCCTCATGACACCTATGGAAATTTGAGTGGCCCACATCTATAGAGTATATGATAACTAATACTTTGACTTGATTAGAGAGTAGGGCTAAATTCTGCTTTTTTAATGCATTTCGTTTTCCTGTCTCTCCTGAAGTTAATGGGACCATATACCTAGCCAGCTCTGGTAGAATCTTCCTCATTCTTAAACCTCATTCTTTAAATGGTCCTTCTCATTTCTAAGGCAAACTCAAAGTACATGTGTTAAAGAAGTCCCATGAAAGGTGGACAGAATGCATGCTTCTTCTCTGAGGAGAGCTGCCAGGCTGTCACATACTATGTGACAAATTAAGATTTTGACAATTGATAGGTGCTTATTTCCGTGATTAGTCTATATTTTTTCTAGCAGTTCGCCAACTCCATTAAAGAAATGTTTTAAAACAAGCCATTTCAAATGTTCAGTTGTAGGGCTCTACTCAAGAAAAAAATAACTTACCTAGGATATTCAAAGCCCTTGGTTTAAGTATTCTAAGTACCTAGCACTTTGAATAATAAAATCCAACTTTAAAAAAGTTCAATTCTGATTACTTAGCTAAGACCATCATGTGAAACATGTTGGCTAGACTGAATGCAAGCAACCTGGAAGCCTGGAACACAGAAACCAACTGATTCCTTATTTTAAATAATATTCTAGGGCCAGTGAGGGTACTTGCCACTGAGCCTGAGGTCCTGATTTGGATCCTCAGAGCCACATGGTGGAAGAAAAGAACCCACTCCTTCCAATTGCCCTCTAACACCCATCTCCATATGCATTCCATGTTATGGGTTCATACACACACACACACACACACACACACACACACACACAGATTGGAATGCTTTAGATAAAATAGAATTTCCTTAAGATCTCACTGTGAGTTTAAAGAAATTAAACCCACTCTGAGTTTAAATTAATTAAAGAAATTAAATATGCCCCTTTCTTCCCAAGTCTATACAAACGATAAACCTTTCTTCCTTTCCTTAGAACCAAGAAAAAAGGAAAACAAAGATGAAGAGAAGGAAGAGAAAGACTAATAATGGGGAAAAAGAAGGAGAAATAGTTTTTATTGATTCAAGATAAGAGTTATTGATACATTAATAATTATTTCAACTGAAGCTTTTCAATCAGTACAAAGGTTTGTCTACTTCTCTTAATTTTTTTTTGTGCTATGTATCTTTCCCCAAACTTGATGATACATTTTTAGTAAAACATTCCATAATGCTACAGTAGAAAATAAACAGAAAATGAAAATGGAAAGTACAAAGAAGGATTGAACTGGAAACCAAAGTCAGAAAAAGGAAACTGCAAAATCAGTTTGCTTCCCTATGCTTGTTGACTAGCTCTGAGGAGCAATGCACTGGCTTCTCAAAGTTGCCATGCAGAGGTGAATGTAAAATGTTCTTCTGACCATCCCAGAAGCAGAACCAAGAGCTTACCACAGTCTCCAATGTCATGCCAGTGAGAGGGCCATATACCCAGCTTAAGACAGCAGATCGATGGTAGATGCAGACATTCATCTTTCTTCTTTAAACGGCTTGGAAATAATATAGAATGCAATTCTATAAGTGGGAAAACAATGGAAAAAAGACAAGAATTTCCAATGATATGTTAGAGAACAGAGGAATATCAGAACGCTGGCAGCCAATTCAGAAAGCTTCAGAGAAATACCAATGTGAGAATCAGCTGAATCAAACGCAGAAAACTCAGGACTCAAGCTTCAAGCAAATCAAGATGGCCGTTAAGAATCATGCCTGAGAACAATCATTGGGAGGTAAAATTAAAAGAAAACGGTCACAACAAAAGAATAAAACAGATAAGGATTATAGGGACCGAGCTCATTGGCAGAGTAATCTAATGGGGACTGGGTAGGTTATAGTTGTTTAACTCTTTCCCAGGGTACAATTTGTAGTCTCTGCTACTACACTTCCCCCAAAGTAACAAAGCCCACCAGAGGAAGAGAATGAAGTGTGAGGACATGAACATAAAATCCAAGAGGATGAGATGATTAGTTAGATGGAGTTTCTATTTTTCCTGCCCAAAACTAGTAGCTCCATATACACCAACTGGAGGTGGTTTTCATGGGAAAACTGAACAGGTCCAAATTAAAGAAAAATGAAATAAAACCATGCAATTTGCAGGTAGTTATTTGGTGAACAGCCAGAATCAGACATTTTTCCTCAGTGAAGCAAAGCTGCTTTCCACCACCCAGGCATTCACGTGTTCAAGGCTTGCTATTTACTTCCTCATGTTTAAATATGAATAGGGATATGAAGATTGACAGAGATGCTCATAAAATCTCACATAAAAAAAGAAAAACATAAGAATAAGGACCTTATCAAGGAGAAAGCAAAAAACAAAATTTCAGACTTTATAATATCCTAACACAAGAAGATATATTATGTACACATAAACCCTTTTTCTTAAAAATAAGAAAACAGAGGAAAAAAATTTCAAAATTGTTAATGGAATATATTAAGTTTAAAATTGAAGTCTGGGAGCTGAAGAGAAGGCTTAGCGGTTAAGAGCACCAGCTACTCTTGCAGGTGACAGGGGTTCCCAGCACCCACATGGCAGCTAAAAACTTTCCATAACTCCAGTTCCAGGGGATCCTACATTTTCTCCTTGCCTTCAAAGACATTGAATGACACTGGTGCACTTATAATGCATGTGGGGAAAACACTCATACACATAAAATAGATTTTTTTAATTGGGAAAAAATCAAGTCTGAAAGTCAAGTAAATTTTCAAGAAAGTAAAGAACACAAGTAGATAGAAATAAGGGAAGAAAATGATTTAATGTCCTATTTAGGATGCTAAATAGCCAATCAACTGAAGTTTCTGAAGGATTAAAAAATAAAGGAAAAAAATTTTCCCAAAGCTGAGAATATAAGAAAATTTCTCACATCATAAAAATATTAAAAGTGGGCCTGGAGAGATAGCTCAGCTGCTAAGAATACTTGATGCCCAGTTATGAGCACCAGAGTCCAGGACCTAGGTGTCTCACAAAAACCTGCAACTCCAGATTCAAAGGTCCCACTGCCATCTTCTTGGCCTCTGGACTCATTGAGAAAGAAGGCCACCATGAAATCCATCTCTTCCCCCTGAACCCCCAGAATTGTGAGCCAAAATGTCTGATCTTTTTCAAAATGAATCCAGAAGATGAAACAATGATAACTAATGAATTCAAAATTATTTCCAAATAAAAATTTAACAAAAAGATTAGTCACCTAGGGGTACAAAATGAAGATATTTTCTGAATGTAAGAATCCTTTTTAAGATTTATTACTATTTTACGTGTATGAGTGTTTTACCTATATGTATGTACATGTACCACATGCATCCAGTGTTCACGGAAGATAGAAGAGGGTGTCTGATCCTCTGAAAATGTAGTTAGAGATGGTTGCTAGCCACCATCTGGGTGCTAGGAAACAAACCGGAGTCCTCTGTAAGAGCAGCTAGTGATCTTAACCACTAGACTATCTCTCAGCCCCTAAATATACTTTTTTCAGGTAAAGGATCCTTTGACAGGGCATACTGTAAAAGGTAGTTGAACAGATCAATGCTATAGAAAAAAGGAAAAGGCATAGAATTCAGCAAAAAAAAAGAGGATTCTATATGTAACTCCAAAGAAGAGAAGTTCCTGGATGACAGAAATGTTACAATAACTTCAGATATCACAGAAGGAGAGAATCCCTCCACATAGAGGAGGGAGCAAGGAGAAATTATTAACTCCAGAGCAAAAAAGTTGTTCAAAAGAGAAAATGTGAAGGGAGAATTATAGTATAGAATCAACTTACATGACTGAAATATAGACTGTATTTACCTAAGAGAAATTACAACATGTTCACATCAAAATATTACATAAATGTTCATAACTTTTAAATTTTCATTTATGTTCTTTTTTATTGATATTTTGTGTATTTCATACATCATTTTTCAGTCCCATTTGGATACATTCCCCTCTCCGTGCCCCCCACCCAGTTTATTCATTCTGTCATACATGCTTTGCATCTATCTTTCAGTCTTTCCAAGGATTTTTTCCTGTACAGTCTTGTTGTATGGGGCAGAATTTAACTGTATCTGTGAGTTCTTTGACCCAGTCCTTATGTTGTTGCTGTTCCCTCCTTTGTATTGCTTCACCACAGATACATATGACCGAGCATTAACATTCAGAATATATAGACTACTAAAAAACCAAAGAAGAAAACAAATGAGCTCCTCAAAAGATGGAGACTTCACCAGTAAGGAAGTAAAGATGGCTGAGAAACATCTTAAAAAGTGTTCAACATCATTAATAATTAAGGAAATGCAAATTAAAACCACAATAAGGTATCACCTCTCTAAGTCTAAGACTGGCCAAGATGAAGAAAACAAAAGACACCAAATGCTGGAGAGGTTGTGGCAAAAGGGGAACACTCATCCACTGCTGGTGGCAATGCAAACTCATACAACCACTGTGGAAAGCAGTGTGGAGAACCCTTAAAATACTCAAAATGAGCCTACCACCTGACCCAGCCATACCACTCCTGGGTATATACCCACAAGATGGATCCTACTGCAAAGATACATGCACAGTTATGTTTATTACAGCTCTCGTCACAATAACAAAGAGCTGGAACCAACCCAAATGCCCCACAACTGATGACTGGATAACAAAAATGTGGTACATTTACACAATGGAGTTCTATGCGGCAGTAAAGAAAAATGCCATCATGAGTTTTGCTGGTAAATGGATGGAACTTGAAGCAATTATGCTTCGAAGTTCTGGAACCAACCCAAATGCCCCTCAACTGACAAGTGGATTACCAAAAAACAATATGGTACATCTACACAATGGAATTCTATGCATCTGTAAAGAAAGATGGTATCATGAAATTTTCTTTTCTTTTTTTTTTGGTCTTTTCTAGACAGGGTTTCCCTGTAGTCCCAGCTCTCCTGGAACTCACTCTGTAGACCAGGCTGGCTTTGAACTCACAAAGATTCGCCTGCCTCTGCCTCCCAAGTACTAGGATTAAAGGCGTGTGCCACCATGCCCAGCCATCATGAACTTTTCAAGTAAATGGATGGAACTTGAAGGCATAGCTGCTTTTATGACAATAAATGTAAACCACAAGCAGTCCAAATGTGCTTCAATGGATAAATATATGAACTGTGATACACTGATACAATTGAATAAACATATTGATTGACCAAATCACTTGAATTTAACCAGGGGCATCATGTTATCAAAGGAAACCAATTTTAAAAGTTGTGGGTCATGCTGGGCGTGGTGGCACATACCTTTAATCTCAGTACTCAGGAGGCAGAGGCAGGCAGATCTCTGTGAGTTCAAGGTCAGCCTGGTCTACAGAGCAAGTTCCAGGCAAGCTGGGGCTACAAGGAAACCCTGTATCAAAAACACCAAAAAAAAAAAAAATTCATGTCATATAATTCCATTTATTTAACCTTCTTGAAGTAAATAATCTTTAAAAACAGAAATTAGAAGACTTAGAGCAGAGTGTAATTTAAGAATGAACACAGAGCCAGGGGTGCACACTCTCCATGCATAACTCCTCAGGTCAGTCTGCGTACTGCAGGCCTGTCGGCGGGCAGGTGGCCCAACTCTATAGGCGACGCCCAACCCTAGGACCATAGAGAGGACCTGCGTGCATGGCCAGGAGGCCAGCCAGGGGTGCACACTCTCCGTGCCCAACTGCTCAGGTGTGGACTGGTGTGAGGACCAAAGGATTCAACCCCTGACCACCCACTCAAGCTACTTATACTGAGGTGGAAAGCATAAACTGCTGGTGCTGTGGTTTTATGCTGTTGGGAGGATCCAGCAGTGTCAGTGATTGGATGCCGCATAGCCAAAACTGAGGAAGAAACTAGTAGGAAGCAAGCTCAGTGAACAACCAGTCAACCATATTAACATTTGAGATTAGCAATAGAAGGGAAACAAATAAAGAGGGAAAAACAACAACAACGACAAAATACGCATGCCAAAAACACAACAGAAAAACAATATGGGAAAAGTCCAAGATAAATCCCCCACTGAACTCAACCAATCCTCTAGAAGATTCAACAAGGAGATCTCCCTGGAAGGGAACAAGACACTGACCTTAGAAGAACAATTGTAGACGTATTCAAAAACTATAAAGAACAAATCAAAGAACTAAAGGTAAAGAACGAAAAACTCATGAAGGAACTAGAAGGAAATAATGATAAACTCTGGAAAGAACTAAAAGGAGAGATTGATAAACTCAGAACAGAGCTAGAGGAAGAGAAATACAAACTCAGAAAAGAACTAGAGGGAGAGAAATACAAACTCAGAAAAGAACTAGAGGGAGAGAATGACAAACTCCGGGAGGAAGTGGAAATATTGAAAAGATCTCAGTCTGAAAGGAAAAAGGAAACTGACCATCAAAGCAAGGAGCAACAAGAAAAGAATGAAAAGCTCCAAACGGAAGTGGAAATACTGAAGAAACCACAGGTTGAAATAAAAAAGGAAACTGAACATTCATCCAATCAGCAGGAAAGGATGGGAAAAAGCCTCAGAACCAGAGTGGAAGAAGCAGAAAAAAGAATGTCAGACCTACAGGATAACACAGTGCAGCTAGAAACCTCAGGTAAAGATTATGAAAAAGTAAAAATTAAAAAAAAAAAAACAGGAGTGGAACAACCAGGAAATGTGGGACACTATGAAAAGACCAAACCTCTGCATCATAGGGATAAAGGAAGGAGATGAATCCCAAGAGGATGGTTCTGATCAGATCTTCAACAAAATAGTAGAAGAAAACTTACCCAAACTGAAAAAAAAGACAAACCCAGAGAAATACAAGAAGAACATAGAATACCAAATAGACAAGACCAGAAAAGAAATCCCCCATGTCATATCATAGTTAAAGCACTAGATGTTTTAACAAAACAAGGACAAAATAATGAAAGCCACAAGAGAAAAACAAGTTACATATAAGGGGAAACCCATCAGAATCACACTTGAATCCTCAGTGCAAACCATGAAAGCCAGAAGAACATGGACCAAAGTATTCCCAGTACTAAATGACTTTAGATGCCAACCCAGATTACTATACCCAGAAAAATGTCAATCATACTTGAAGGCGAAAGAAAAATCTTTCATGACATAAACAAAATGAAAGAACACATGTCAAAAAAACAACACTTCAGAAAATACTCGAAGCAATTCAAAGAACAGAGGAAAGGAGCAACTATCATTAAACAACCTAAGAGAGAAATTAACAAAAGCATAACAGAGTAAATAAAAACCTAGACCAAAAATACAAGTGAAAAATAATTTGAAAGGAAACAACACACATCTCTCAATAATAACCTTAAATATCAATGGTCTAAACTCCCCAATCAAAAGACATAGACTGGGGGAATGGATTAGGAAACAGAATCCATCTATATGCTGCCTCCAAGAAACCCATCTCACCCTCAAGGACAGACACCACCTTAGAGTAACAGGATGGAAAAAATATTCCAAGCAAATGGTACCAAAAAGCAAGCAGGAGTGGCTATTCTAATATCAGACAAAATAGACCTCAGAGTAAAATTAATCAGAAAAGACAAAGAGGGTCATTATATCCTTATCAATGGAACAGTTAACCAAGAAGATCTCACAATCTTAAATATTTATGCACCAAACTCTGGTGCACTGAACTTTATAAACACAATCCTTCAGGACCTCAAG
Source organism: Rhizomys pruinosus (assembly GCA_009823505.1). Taxonomy (NCBI): domain Eukaryota; kingdom Metazoa; phylum Chordata; class Mammalia; order Rodentia; family Spalacidae; genus Rhizomys; species Rhizomys pruinosus. The sequence goes on from VZQC01003653.1 coordinate 180,667, forward strand.
ACACATATTAGTCCCAGTACGCTACTAGTGGGGGAATTTAATACCTGACTGAGCCACCTGGATAGGTTAACTGGACAAAAAATAAACAGAGAGACATCACAACTGAACAGCACAATACACCAAATGGACTTCACAGATATCTACAGAATATTACATCCAAACACCAGAGAATATATTTTCTACTCAGCGCCCTATTGAACATTCTCCAAAATTGACCACATACTGGGACAAAAAAGCAACCTTAACAAATACAAAAGGATTGAAATTATCCCATGCATTCTATCAGACCACAGTGCAATAAAGCTCAATATTAACTCCAGGGTAAGCCCAGCTAACTATAAGAACACATAGAGACTAAACAACACAATACTGAACAATGAGTGAGTCAGAGAAGAAATAAATAATGAAATAAAAGTATTCCTGGAACTAAACGAAAATGAAAATACAACACAACAAAACCTGTGGGATACATTAAAGTCAGTCCTAAGAGGGAAATTTATAGCTCTAAGTGCCCACATTAAAAAAAACAACAGAAAGAGAACAAGTAAACGATCTAACACAGCAGCTAAAAACACTTGAAAGATAATAAAAAATGAAACCTAAACCCAACAGACAGGAAGAAATAACAAAAATCAGAACAGAAATCAATGAAATAGAAACAAAGAAAACAATACAAAAAAATTCAATGGATCCAAAAGCTGGTTCCTTGAAAAGATAAACAAAATAGACCTCTAGCCCAGTTAACCAAAAGAAAGAAGGAGCATCTCCAAATCAATAGCTTTTGTGATGAAAGGGGAAACATCACAACAGATAAAGAAAAGATCCAGATAATCATATGAGAATACTTCAAAAACCTATAGTCTACTAAGTTTGAAAACCTAAGAGAAATGGATGAATATCTGAAATCCTGGGATTCACCAAAGCTTAACCAAGAAGAGATTGACACCTTAAACAGACCCATAACATTTGAGGAAATTGAAGATGTAATAAAAAGCCTACCAACTAAAAAAGCCCAGGCCCAGACGGTTTCACAGCAGAATTCTATAAAACATTTAAGGAGGTCTTACAACCATTATTACTCAAGCTTTTCAGAAGGATATAGACAGAGGGAAAAATCCCAAATTCCTGCTACGAAGCCAGCATCACTCTAATACCAAAACCAGGCAAAGATGCAAACAAGAAAGAAAACTATAGAGCCATATCATTGATGAACACAGAGGCAAAAATTCTCAACAAAATACTTGCAAATTGCATACAGACCTACATCAAAAAGATCATCCATCATGACCAGGTTGGATTCATACCAGAGATGCAGGGATGGTTCAACACACGTAAATCAATAAATATCACAAAATACATAAATGGGGGCTGGAGAGATGGCCTAGCGGTTAAGAGCACCGACCGCTCTTACAGAGGACCCGGGTTTGATCACCAGCACCCACATGGTGGCCGAGAACCGTGTGAAACTCCAATTCCAGGAGAACTCCAGTTCCAGGGGAATCCGACACCCTCTTCTGACCTCCGCGGCATTGCACGACACAAGTGCACAAACCTGCATACAGACAGTACACTCATACACATACAAAAATAAAATTTAAAAAACACACATAAATGGACTGAAAGACAAAAACCACACAATCATCTCAATTGATGCAGAAAAGGTTTCGATAAAATCCAGCATCCCTCATGCTTAAAGTCTTAGAGGGAATTGGACTGGAAGGATCATTCCTCAATATAATCAAAGCCACATACAAGAAACCCACAGCCAACATCATCCTAAATGGAGAAAAGTTGGAAGCATTCCCCTTAAAGTTAAGAACATGGCAAGGCTGTCCACTATCACCACTCCTTTTCAATATAGTGCTTGAAAAGCTTGCTAGGGCATTAATCAAATATAGACCTGTGTCCCTCTCCTGCCCCTCCTGATTCAACATTTCAATCAGTTTTCTGATGCAGTCTTTCTGTTGTTGTGCTTTTAATAAATAAGGCAAGAAAGAGAAATTAAAGGAGTACTAATTGGAATAGAGGAAGTATAACTATCCCTTTTTGCAGATGATATGATAGTTTACCTAAAGGAAGCTAAAAACTCCACCAGAAAACTCTTAGAAATGATCAAAAGTTTCAATAAAGTGACAGGATACAAAATAAACCTAGAAAAATCAGTAGCCTTCCTTTACACCAACAATAAGCAACTGAAGAAGGAATATAAGGAGACCTTCCCAATCAAAATAGCCTCAAAATATAAAATACCTAGGAATAAACCTAACCAAAGACACCAAAGACCTCTACAACAAAAATTTTGAAACCCTAAAGAAGGAGATTGAAAATGACATCAAAAGATGGAAAGACCTCCCATGCTCACGGATTGGAAAAAATTAATATGGTAAAAATGTCCATTCTACCCAAATCAGTATACAGATTCAATGCAATCCCAATCAAAATCACCATCAGCTTTTTCACATACTTAGAAAAAAATCCTTAAATTCATATGGAAAAACAAAAGACCCCGAATAGCTAAAGCAACCCTGAGTGAAAAGTGCAATACTGGGGGGATTACATTACCAGATTTCAAGCTATATTACAGGGCCATAGTCATAAAGACAGCCTGGTACTACCAAAAAATTAATAAAAAAAATAAAAAAACAGAACCATTGACCAATCAAATAAAATTGAAGACTCAAACTTGAGCTCATATAACTTCAGCCACTTCGTTTTTGACAAAAGGGCCAAAAAAACTCAATGGAGGAAAGATAGCATCTTCAGCAAATGGTGTTGGCAAAACTGGATCACCATTTGTAGAACAAAATTAAACCCCTACCTTTCACCCTGTACAACAATAAACTGCACATGGATCAAAGATCTCAACTTAAAACCTGAAACCCTGAAGGTGATAGAAGAAAAAGTTGGCAGCAACCTACAAGACATAGGAGTAGGAAAAGACTTTCTAAATCAGACAGCAGCTGCACAGGAAATAAGGGCAACGGCTGACAAGTGGGAACTCATCGAACTCAAAAGCTTTTGTACAATTAAAGAAACAATCAAGGAAGTAAAGAGAAAACCCATAGAGGGGGAGGAAACCTTCACCACAGATACATCAGACAAAGTATTAACATCCAGAATATATAAGCTACTTAAAAAGCAAAGAAGTAAGAAAACAAATGACCTACTCAAAAGATGGAGTAAAGAGCTGAACAGAGACTTCACCAGTAAGGAAGTAAAGATGGCTGAGAAACATCTTAAAAAGTATTCAACATCATTAATAATTAAGGAAATGCAAATTAAAACCACACTAAGGTATCATCTTACTCCAATAAGACTGGCAAAGATGAAAAAAACAAAAGACACCAAATGCTGGAGAGGTTGTGGGGAAAGGGGAACACTCATCCACTGCTGGTAGCAATGTAAACTCATACAACCAATGTGGAAAGCAGTGTGGAGAACACTTGAAAACTCAAAATGAGCCTACCACCTGACCCAGCCATACCACTCCTGGGTATATACCCACAGGACACATCCTACTGCAAAGATACATGCAGAGCTATGTTTATTGCAGCTCTCTTCACAATAGCAAAGACCTGTAACCAACCCAAATGCCCCTCAATTGATGACTGGATAACAAAAATGTGGTGCATTTACACAATGGAGTTCTATGCAGCAGTAAAGAAAGATGACATCATGAGTTTTGCTGGTAAATGGATGGAACTTGAAGCAATTATGCTAAGTGAAATAACACAGTCCCAGAAAAAAAAGGCAAATGGTTTCCCTCACTTGTGGATGCTAACACCAAATCCCCAGTTGGTAGGCAAACTGAGCAACTTTATTATTATATTTCATTGTATCTGAAAGCAACTGTGCTATTACACTATAAATCTATAAATGAACCCTAGAATTGTCTTACCACTTATATTCACACATTGTAATTACCATATACAGATGGAGGAGATGTAGTCATACTCTAAAAAAAGAATGTAAAGTTATATGACTGTATACCTGCATGCAAATTTACTGTTAAAATGTGATTCTCTAAATGTGCTTAGGAATCAACCTACAGTTTATTTTCAGAATTTTTAATTTTGACTTATGTATGGAGTGTACATATGCATAATTTGGAATAATAAAAATAAGGCCGAGCAAAAGACACAGGACACATATGGTAGAATGCATGAACTAGGGTGGGGTGGGGGAATTACATCAAAATTGAACTGAAAAATGATGTATGAAATCCACAAAACATCAATAAAAATATTAATTAAAAAAAAAGAATGAACACAAAGGAGTATTTGAAGGTAAATGAAACAACTCTGTGAAGTGATTGTGGCAGTCATTAATGCAATTCTTAAAAAGTAATACAATCTGGTAAAATCCCCCAGTAAAATCAAACAAGCAAAAGTGCTAAAATTACAATCCTCCATTATTAGGTTTAATAAGATTTTTAATTAATAGAATTGTATTTTTAGTGTTGTTTTTCTGGATTAGACCATTGTATTAACATCATCAAATCACTTCCATTAGATGAAGCTGAGGGACCACAACAAACTGCACTGTTTTTTGAACCTCTGTGGAATTTTTACCTTATTTCAAAATAAAAAATTGTTGAAAACTTCACACTTCTAGTACTCACCCCAGAGATTATAATTCAGTATTTCTGAGAGTCATTATTTTAGCATTCTCCTTTGAAGTTTTCATGAGCAGATATATTTGAAATCCCCTCATTTACTGTCCTCAAGATGTCTTTGCACTGAAGACAGCAGCAGGTTTCATACAAATTCCTATGAGGCATCTTCTTGCAAACTCATGCAAAAGCATAAGACAGCAAACATACCAAGGTCGAAACAGGCGTCCACTCTAACCTGGTGCTACAATGTGATTATCAGATAGCATCTTGACTAAGACTAGATGGTCTCAAATCCTTTGAATTGCACCGCATAAGCATTATGTCTTACACTTCCAGTTTTCATCAGATATTTCATGTTGCCAATTAGGGCAGGTGAAGATCACCTGATATAATGAGTGGAGGGTAAAATTGACAGTCTTTCAAAAATATTTTAGAGTATTCCAAGAGTAGACCTCCTGCCCTCTGAAGGTGAGTGAAATGAAAACTTTGAAAAGGGACAAGATTTTACTAGAGATTTGATAGAATAAAATGAGCACATGAAGCTTTAAGCATTCATTTTAATTACAAGGAGTCTACAGTGTCGTATATCTTTAATATCAGTTGCATTCGGTAGGGAAGGCTCAACATGTAGCAAAGGGCTCAACATTTCTGTATTGCTTAAGAACTTCTCCCATATGAAAATTTCACTGTCCTAGAAGGAATGGCTACCTTTTTTTCTCCCAGTTATTTTAATTGTTACTATCATGTGGAAATTAAATAACTAGTAGTGGCAATAATCTATTAGAATTTTATCCAAGTGTACACACTGTAAGAAGAAAATTACTCACAAAGTAAGCACTATCCTTGTTAGTTTTCTTGTCAACTTTATACAACCTAGCATCACTTGGGAAGGAATAACTTCAACTGAAGAATTTCCTTGATCAGCTTGGCCTGTGGCTGTGTCTGTGAGGTAATGTCTTGACTGTTGATATAGGAAGGCTCAGCTCACTGTGGACAACGCCATGTCTGTGAGGTAGTGTCTTGACTGTTGATACAGGAGGGCTCAGCTTACTGTGGGCAACACCACCCCTAGACTGGAGGGTTTGTGCTGTATAAGAAATTGAGCAAAGGGCAAGAAATCCAGAAAGCATCTTTCTTCTATGGTTTCCACCTCTAGATTCTTACCCTAGGTTTCTGCCCTGACTTCCCTCGATGATGGATTATGACCTGGAAGTGTAAGATGATATAAACCCTTTCCTCCCTCAAATTGATTTTGGTCACAGTGTTTTAACACATCGGCAGAATGAAAATAGAAGAGGCACATTTTAGCATGACAATTACATGGATATTAAGCTAGATACTGATATTGTAATAGAAAAGTATACTATTTCTTTTCTCAAGAAGTCAGATCTACTTGTGTGAGAAAGAATTAAGATAACAATTACTATGCCAATATTGACTTTAGTAAGGGTGCTTCTTGATCTAAATATGGAAAGCTTAGTAGAATTTAGCTGGATGAAGTAGATGTGTGTGTATCACCCAGAGGAGAACATCTATGTAGATGTATAGAACTCTATATGACAATGTATTCAGTGACAGTGACTGTATCTCAGATAGATGGTGCATTTGGAGATGAGTCTGAAAGTGACAGGATAACTGTCTGAAGCCCAGTCACAATAAGATTTGTCATCACAACATACCAGCATGCAAAGCCATCTTGAAAGTATTCAAGCATTTTGGGGAGGGAGGAATCCCCCATCCACATAGAAGTAGTGACAACAGATTACAGCACAATTAAAGAAGAGAAAGGAAAAATAATTGAACTATGAAAATGGACTGGAAAACTGAATAGTTTTTAGTATGATAATTCCCATCATCATTAACACTTGTACTGGTCTTCATGCAATAAAGCCAAGTCTTTATGAAAATAACTGAAACTATTAGCTTAAAAAAAAAGGCAAAACATCTGTATAAAATATTTGAAGAAAATAAAAAGGATACATGCATAACCAAGTCTCTATTAAAAGAAAAACAAATATCCTTTAGGTTGAAAATACCATCTGGATTACTTCAAGCTTATGAGGCACCAAATATAGAACTAAAAAGTCTAAAGTCTAAATACATAAACACGAAAAATTCTTACAAGAGATTTCAAATCTAGTTTTTAATCCCTTCAGTAAGGCAGGTTGGCATTTTCTGGATTTTCTTACATTAAAATGTCATGTTACTTCCTAGAAGGGATATTATGAAGATTAACATGATCACATTGAAAAGTGCTTCGAGTTCCTCCAAGTATGAAGCTCTCTAAGCACAGGGTATGATGCTTGTCTGTCGCCGTAGACGTTTGAATCCCACCTGCATAAGATATCAGCGTGAAGCGAATGCAGTCTCCTGTGCAAAAGGCCTTACTCGCTTCATAAATGAAGCAGTAGAGAAAGAAAAGGTAATATTGGAATTATTAAACAAAAACTGTATTAAATAGTTCTATGTTACTGCAGGTTTACAGACAGGCATCACATAGTATAGAAAAATATTTTTGCCAAAGCCAAAATAAGGAAGGGATTTGCTCATTGGATTTTTTGTTGCTGTTCTTTTTCAATACTAGAGATCAAACGTAGGGCATCTTGCAGGAGAGGCAACTTCTCTGTGACTGAGCTACAACTTCATGAGTCACTGAATTTTAAGATTGATGGAGGAAAAAAAGAATACTGTTAGAATTAAAAAATACAGGGTTTTTTAATCTTTAAAAATATGAATCAATTCGGTCTTTTTTTGGATGAACTTTTGTATATTTCATACATCACATCTCAATCAGTCTTAATCACCTTTATACTGGCTTCTGCATTGCCCCCCCCCCCGAATTCAGACATTCTATCATTTGTGTTAGGGCCTATTATGCCACATTAATTTCCCTAGCCATTCCTCAGTACAGGTTCATCCACTGAACTCTAGTTGGCCTATTCCTTACTTAAGGTCAGTTCTGGGCTGGAGAGATAGCCTAGTGGTTAAGAGCACCGACTGCTCTTGCAGAGGACCAGGGTTCAATCCCCAGCAGCCACATGGCGGCTGAGAACCATCTGTAACTCCAATTCCAGGAGAACTCCAGTTCCAGGGGAATCCGAGACCCTCTTCTGACCTCCACGGCAGACAGTACATTCATACACATACAAAAAAAAATAAAGTAAAATAAAAAATAAATTAATTAATTAAAAAAAAAAGAAAATAGGGGATCTGGTAGCTCAATGGAAGTGCTTCCATGCATGCAGTGGTAAAGCTAGTCCTGGGGTCGGGGGGGAAAAGGAAAAGAAGATAAAATACACACCATGGGAGTAGGTCGAAGGCCACAAAATGAGCAACTCCAGCAGGACGAACTTAAGACGCACAGAGCACGAGTTATCATCCACTAAACACCAAATCCAAAAGCAACCATTGCATGGGGGTTCTATGAGGTCCTAGACGCTAAGGCTAGAGCAGTGTAGCTGCTTCCGAGGCCAGCAGTTACCCAGAAGGGCTAGGAGGAGCGGGAGCCTCAGGGAAGCTCACACAACACACACCCTCCTGACAGACTCACAGCCATCAAAACCCTACCAGTCTGCTTGGTATCTGCAAGGAAAGTAACTGTGTTATGAAAAAGCCCGAGGAAGATGCAGACAAGTGTGTAGGTGCGTGAGATTGACCTCCCTGAGCTAGCCCTTAAGGTCCCCATTGGGTTTTGAAGCCTAACAATGGAGCTGTCTAGTCAGTCATCAGAGCATCCGGAAGAGGGCATCAGATTCCTGGAACTGGAAGTTACAGGTGATTTGTTAGCTACCAGGTGGATGCTGGGAATCAAACCTGGGTCTGCTGCAAAAACAGCCAGTGTTCCTAATTGTTGAGCCATTTTCCTAGTCTCATTATTCACTGTTTACTTAAAGNTATGTCTTACACTTCCAGTTTTCATCAGATATTTCATGTTGCCAATTAGGGCAGGTGAGATCACCTGATATAATGAGTGTGGGTAAAATTGATAGTCCTTTAAAAATATTTTGAGTATTCCAAGGTAGACCGTCCTGCCCTCCTTGAAGTGCAGTGACAGAACCAACTTTGAAAAGGGACAAGAGTTTACTAGAACAGCATTTGATAGAAATAAAATGAGCACATGAAGCTTTAAGCATTGTCATTTTATTACAAGGAGTCTACAGTGGTTCGTATATCTTTAATATCCAGTTGCATTCGTGGGGAAGGCTCAACATGTTAGCAAAAGGGCTCAACATTTCTGTATTGTCTTAAGAACTTCGCCCATCGATGAAAATTTCACTGTCCTAGAAGGAATGGTCTACCTTTATTTTCTCCCAGTTTATTTTAATTGTTACTAATCATGTGAAATTAAATAACTAGTAGTGGCAATAATCCTATTAGAATTTTATCAAGTGTACACATCGTAAGAAGAAAATTACTCACAAAGTAAGCACTATCCTTGTTAGTTTTCTTGTCAACTTTATACAACCTAGCATCACTTGGGAAGGAATACTCAACTGAAGAATTTCCTTGATCAGCTTGGCCTGTGGCTTGTGCTGCTGAGGTAATGATGCTTGAACTGTTGATATCAGGACCTAGGCTCAGCTCACTTGTGGCACAACGCATGTCGGTGAGGTAGTGTCTTGCTGTTGATACGGAGGCTCAGCTTACTGTGGGCAACACCACCCTAAATCTGGGTTTGTGCTGTATAAGAAGGCCTAAGGGCAGAATCCGACTCCCAAGCACTCTTTCCTTCTATGGTTTCCCCTCTGCTTTTCCTCTGGTTTTGCTATTCGACCCTGACTCCCTGATGATGGATTATGACCTGGAAGTGTTACGTTTAATAAACCCTTTCTCTCTCCTTCCCCCTCTCTCTAAATTGCATTTTGGTCCACAGTGTTTCCAACACATCGCAGATGACCAATCAGCAGCGGCACCCCGATTTTAGCCATGCCCACATTCACATGGATATCGTAGCTAATCTGGATCTTGGTAATCGCCAGTCCATACTGTTCTTTTCCAGAGCCCAGATCCATTGTGTGCAGCAGCAATTCAGTCACATTCCCTGCTGCCCCATATGGACTTTTCGTAAGGGTGCTTCTGTCTCCTCATGGACAGCTTGTCGCCATTTAGCTGGATGCAGTGATGGTGTGTGTCCCCTCCCCAGCCAGCCCCGAGAACTCTATGTAGATGTCATAGACACTCTTCATGCATATCAGGCAGTGCTGTACCAGTGCTGGTGCCTTGGAGTGTCTCGCAAGTACGGATAACTGGTGAACCCAGTCTAAGATTTGGTCGACTCACGTCATGCACCGCATGGCCCCAAAGCCCTTCCCGACCAAGTCACTCAGCTTTTTCCGCGGATCCCCATCCCATAGCAGCCTGTACACAGATTCCAGCACAATTAGAGCGAAGGACACATCCACCATTGAACTAGCAAAATCGGCCCCTTCGAACGACCCCACTTCGCCACTTTCTTTAGTAGAAGCCCCCTAAATTGAACCACCATTGAAAGGGGGACCTGGAAAGATCGGTTTGAATAATTCCCACATCTGAACACTGTGTCTGAACGGTCTTCCTGCAATAAGCCAAGTCTTTATGAAAATACTGAAACTATTAAGCGTAAAAAAAAAAAGGCAAAACGCTTGTATAAAATAGTTGAAGAAACATAAACAGGATACCGTGCATACACCAGTCCTCTATTAAAACAAACAACTATCCTTCTAGGTGAAAAATAACCATCGGACACTTCAAGCTTATGAAGCACTCAAATATAGAACTAAAGTCTAAATCTAAATACATAAACCGAAAAATTCTACAATAGAGATTTCAAATCTAGTTTTTAATCCCTTCAGTAAGGCAGGTTGGCATTTTCTGGATTTTCTTACATTAAAATGTCATGTTACTTCCTAGAAGGGATATTATGAAGATTAACATGATCACATTGAAAAGTGCTTCGAGTTCCTCCAAGTATGAAGCTCTGGAAGCACAGGGTATGATGCTTGTCTGTCGCCGTAGACGTTTGAATCCCACCTGCATAAGATATCAGCGTGAAGCGAATGCAGTCTCCTGTGCAAAAGGCCTTACTCGCTTCATAAATGAAGCAGTAGAGAAAGAAAAGGTAATATTGGAATTATTAAACAAAAACTGTATTAAATAGTTCTATGTTACTGCAGGTTTTTAAACAGACAACATGGCATCAACATATTATAGAAAAAATATTTTTTGCCAAAGCTCCAAATAAGGATTTAGGGGATTTGCCTCATTGGATTTTTGTGTTGCTGTTCTTTTTCAATACTAGAGATCAAACGTAGGGCATCTTGCAGGAGAGGCAACTTCTCTGTGACTGAGCTACAACTTCATGAGTCACTGAATTTTAAGAATTGTGGAGGAAAAAAAGAATACTGTTAGAATTAAAAAAATACTGGGTTGTTTAATCTTTAAAAAATTGATCAATGCGGTCTTTTTTTTGGATAACTTTTTGTATATTCTACAATCACATCTCAATCAGTCCTTAATCACCTTTATTACTGGCTCTCCATGCATTCCCACACCCCATCCTTCGAGTTCATACATTCTCATCATTTGTGTTAAGGGCCTATTAGTCCACATTAATTTCCCTAGCCAGTTCCTCAGGTAACAGGTTCATCCACTGAACTGCTAGTTTGGCCTATTCTTACTTAATGTCCAGTTCTGGGCTGGAGAGATAGCCTAGTGGGTTAAGAGCACCGACTTGTTCGTTGCAGGGGACCAGGGGCAATCCCCAGCAGCCACTGGCGGCTGAGAACCAGTCTGTTAACTCCAATTCCAGAGAACTCCAGTTCCGGGAATCCGAGACCCCTTCTGACCGTCACGGCAGACAGACATTCATAAACGTACAAAAAAAAAAAAAAAAAAAAAAAAAAAAGGTCAGTTCTTCACTCAACAGTAATCAATAGGTGTCTTTATTTCAAGCATTCTGGTAAGTCATTACATAAATTCAATAGTTTTGATGTTAAGTATTTTTGAGTAATTATAAAAAGCAGTAAACTCAACGGAAAAATTAATGTCATTTATTTCATTTAAGGAACTTAAATCTCAAATCAATGGGGAAGATAACAGAAAGACAAATAGATGTCTATGCAAACAATGGAGCTATTGTCTGGAATTTAGTCATATCAGCCATGAGGTCTGTGGTAAAGACTGTCAAAAGTAGGATCTTTTTTTCACTTCTTTCTTTTTTTTTTAAAAATTAATTTCTATTGAATTGAGTTGCTTGGGTCATTTCATTCATTTTTATTCCAAATTCAGTTCCAGGCTTATTCCCTATCCCTCCACCCCCCACCACACCCATCCAGATCAGCCTTCCCATGAACTGTACCTGCATTCTTTCCTCTCAGTTTTTTTTTTTTTTTTTTTTCATTTTTAGCTATAAGTGATAATCCATGCAGTCCAAGCATCCTTCATGCAAAACCTATCGGCTGAGGCCTGTTGTGCCCAAACACCACACAGCCCACCATCTCAGTGGGGGGTGACAGGTGTTTTTCAATAAAGTTGAACAAATGAGTGTCCAGACTACATGCTGTAGTTTCAGTATCAATCACCTATCACCACCAATTCGGCACCCTTATTCATATTCTACACTGCGCCCCTCTTCTTTCCGCAGTTGTTCCCCTAGCTTAGAAAAAGGGGCACAGGTGGATGAGAGTAAAACAGTTCACTCTCTCTGGAGCTGGTTGACTATGACTCTGGGTCAATCGGGCTGTTTCCTTTCAGGGGCGGACAGTTTTGTCCAGAATAACCTTTCGACGCCTACAATGAAGAAGCACAAGCAATTAGATATATAGGTATTTAAGCAGTCACTAATAGTTATGTAGGTTACTTTTAGCAGTAGACACATGTTTGGAGTATTTAAATCCATGAATTACAATTTTTCCCCCCTGTTAAATATGACAGTCTTACTGTGGCTATAACATCTAACCTGTAGAGGAGTGTAACCTTGTGGCATCGCCACTGGTTATGTCCGCCAAGGGGGAGAGCCAATAGCCAACTAAGATTTGGGATATACAAGCAACATGGCTGCCATCTGCGCTCTCGGCACAGTAATTTCCAGGGCAGGTGAGGTGTAGCTGGTGCTGACGGTGGAGTCTTGCTTGACTCAGGGAGACCAATATTTGCTTTACTGGTTTTAAGATGGCTTTGGATAACACTCTTGTTTTTGCTTTACAAAAATCTGTAGAGCAAGAACTTTGGGATTGGACACATACAAAATATTCTCTAATAAGTTTCTCATGTGGTACGTATCCACCTTGTAGCATTCTCTTTAAGATTGATTTACCTGTAAAAAATTAAGTTTGCTTTCCCAAGTTAACATATATAGCACCCCAAAACAAGAGGGGTGAATTTGATTAAATCATATGCCTTGACTCCACCCTAAGGTCATGTATAATAAAACGATCTTCTGGGACTCATACGCTAAAAAAAAAAGAGGGGGGGGGATGCAAAGACATGAAACCTTTTTCATCAAACCCCTGCAAAATCAAATCTTAAAAAACTAACTAGTGGGAAAGATTTTGTTTGTTCCACCACGGCCCAAAACTTCACCCCAGTAAACGGCTGAGACCAATAAGATACAGGTTTGCATGGAGTAGGATGTACCAAAAAAAGTGGCAACGAAAGCTGACCCGTCTTGAACATTCAAAAGGAAGAAAGAAGCCGTCCGATTGCCATAAACAACGTCGAACCCCTCTGTGGATCACTATCTGTAACAACTATTATAATAGATCCTAATAAACCTTACCTCTAGGTGCCACAAAGGGTTCTGATATGAGAGGACTGTCCTTGCCTTCACACCCATAGAACAAGGAGAAAAATATGACAATGATGAGGTTCGCTCCCCAACTGATAAATGAGACAGAACTTATTGTAGAGGTGATCTCTTATAAAACCGGTAAAACTGCTTTCTTCTTAATTGCCTACAGACATGGTGAACTGTGGAAGGGATTACTCTCATGTTCAGAACCCAATATAATACCAAGGTCCTTAGGGCTATGCACTCAGGCAAATATATTAATACCGGAGTCTGACATCAGCAAAGGATTTGTTCTACCAGGTGGATTGTAGGCCAGGGATCCAAGCCCCACAAAAGGTAAGGTCTCCTGTGCCTCTAAGTTTTTGGGATAGCCTACAGGAGGGGAGCCATAGACCCGTGCTGGCGCCAAGGACTGGACGTTAACAGGGAGGGAGTATGGTGAACCAAACACTGAAGTGTACAGAGGCTTCTTTGCCACTTTCCTTAAAGCAGATGGTGATTAACACAGAAACCCACAAGTGGTAAATTTGCAGAGAATAGTAATAGCCTGTGGACTGCTCAGCTCTAAATGGAACACCTGTATCACATCCTGTCTGCCCAAGGCTCAGAGATCGTTAAGAAGGAACAGTGGTGGCACACGCCTTTAATCCCAGCACTCAGGAGACAGAGGCAGGTGGATCTCTGTGAGTTCAAGGCTAGCCTGGTCTACAGAGCGAGCTCCTGTACAGCTGAGACTAAAAGGGAGACCCTATCTTCAAAAATACAAAAAAAAAAAAAAAAAAAAAGGAAAAGTAAGATAGAGCCTCTGTGTGCACGAATTTTATCCTAGCACTCGGGAGGCAAGGCAGGTGGATCTTTGTTGAGTTCAAGCCAGCCGATCGACAGAGTGAGTTCCAGGTCAGCTGGGGTACAAGGAGAACCTGTCCAAGGAGAACCTGTCTCGAAAAGACAAAAAAAAAAACAGAAGGAACAGTAAGATTGTAAGTGCCAGAGGTAGTGGATAAATAGAAAGAAACCATGTCGTTGAGATAAAACAGGCCATTTGCAAATATGAACCCATTGTGTTTGTGACAGCATGCACAAGACCCGTGAATTCCCAAGCCAGACAAAAACCTAGCATACATGGGAAAGGGAAGTAACCCCAGACTTAGATGAAGATCTATTAACAATTAATAGTTGCCGGGATTGGGAGATTCAGTGCTTTAAGGATTTGACACCTGGTAGGTTGACCAGACTCCAAAGGATCAATCCACATCCAAGAGCATTTGTGGAACACAAATTAGCCTTTATAAGCCTTTAAAGAAAAAGGAAACTAAAAATAGATGATATAAAGTTTGGGGCATAGTAGGGTGGAGTGGAGATGGGGCAGGGGGTCTGACCATGACTAACATACATTGTATGAAATTCTCAAAGAATGAATTTTTTCATTTTTATTGAATTTTTGTTTACCTTATACACAATATCTTAATCATCTTTATACCCCCTTCCCCATCAGCATCTCCCATAACACCGTCACTGAATGAATGGCATGCATTGTGTCATTTATGTTAAGGCCTATCAAGTTAGTACCTTCTGACATCCTTCAGTGAACATTTAACCACCAGGTCCAGTCAGCCTATTTAGAGTCACTCCCTTAAAGAAGATCACCTCTTCCTTACCTAGCAGTAATCAGCTGCCCAGTGGTTCTTTGGCTAAAACATTTGGGTCTGCTGCCCATTTCCACAATTCTGTGCTAGGACTTTGTCCGTTTGTATTCACATGGATCTTGTGCATGCTGTCATTATTGCTGTAAGTCCACATGCACAAGGTCCCAGGAGCCTGTAAGACTCTATAATCATGTGGCCATGCATCTTTTGTTACTCTTAAAGTCTTTCCATCCCCTCTTCTGCAATGGTCACAGAATCCTTTCGGGATGGATGAAGCTTAATCTGGGAGTCCTGTCCAAGGACCCACTCTCTGAAGACTCTTATTCTTTACACTTTGGTCATAGAAAGTATTCGTATTGAATTTTTATTGGTTTTATACAATACTTCTTAAAAGTATTTAGACTCCTTCCCTTATCTGTATCCTCTATAGCCTCCCCACCCAATTTCATTCATTCTGTCATATACTTTAAGGCCAATCCAATCAAGTTTGTGTCCCCAGATGTCCCTCAATATGAGTTCACCCACTGGAGTCTGGTTCATCCACTGGAGTTCATCTACTGCAGTCTGGCCAGTGACCTATCTAGTGCCACTCCCTGAAAGATCAAGTCTCCCTTACCAAGCAGTGATCAGCTGTAAATAGTTCCTCACCAAAGTTGTGGCCTCCTGCCCATTTCTTCAGTTCTATGATGGTTTCTGTCTGATTAATTTTGCATGGATCATGTACATAAACATTTTTAAATATTTTTGTAAATGAAAGGAAGAGTATTATGGAAAAGTAAGAGGGTTAGAGAAGGAGGGGGGATAAATAGAGTAGTAGAATGATTATGATAGAATTATATTGCATGCATGTTTGAAGATGTCATGATCAAATCCATTAATTTATAGAAATAGTATACTTTAATAGAAAAAAAAGAAATAAAAGGAAAAAGTCCTGAAATTTCAGGCCTGACCAAGAGCAGAGGACATTATTATGGCCAACAAATGTTCCTGGAATTGCAATGTCGGGAAGCCATAGTCAGAATAAGAGTATTCAGTAGCTGCAAGTCTATACTATTCTAGGGTTATGCTCATTTCCCCTTAGTAATAAGCCAAAAAATCATTAATTGATGGATTGATTGATTGATTGATTTACTAACAAACAAACAAATAAAAACCACAGAGAGTTTCCAGTCAAAAGTTATCCAAGGCTAGGTAGTGGCTCAGGCCTATAATCCCAATACTCAATAGTAGGAATCAGGGAGATCATGAGTTTGAAACCAGATAGTGAGTCTTACACTAGAGAGTGAGACCCTGTCTCTGAAAAAAAGTCTTCCAGGCCTTTTTGAGAGATGGCTCAGTGGGTAAAGGCACTTCCTACTGAGCCTGCCAATCTAAGTTTGATCCCCACATGGTGGAAGTTAAAAAATAACTCCAGCATGTTGTCCTCTGACTTCTATATGGCCACCATGGTGCATACACATGTAGCTGAATACACACATGCACACACACACACACACACACACACACACACACAGGCAAACACACTCGCACACTGAATTAAGTTTTCAAGAACATCAAATTGCAGGCATTTATATGCATAAGGTTTGTCACACAGCTTGATGGAGTGCACACTCAATTAAATATGAATCTTTAGAGAAAAATCAAAAAGAAGAGTAATATAAATAAAACCTCAGGACCAGAAAGCAGTAGATTGAAATTCTCAGTCATAAACTATTCAAAAGTCTGAGACAAAATGATATAGTTAACAGTTTCTACAATACTTTTAGTAAAGCAAGCTTCCATGTAAATTTTCAAGGCATGCCTAACCAGTTGGCTTCAGCATGGTTGAGAACTTAAGCTTACAAATAAAGTGGGAAATTTCTTCATTAAGGGTTTTGAAAGCATCCCCACATTACCACTCCTTTTGAACTGTGTTGCCGTCCATTAATGTCATATAAGTTTCTGTTTGATACATATGAATACATATTTGGAAGATGTCAGCAGATTGTAAAACTTAGAATTGTCAATAAACAACCACAATGTCATTTTCCAAGCTTAATCTGCCTATGTTGTTGTTTGCTGCCTATGGTCAATGTGGGTTTTGTTATTGTTTTGTTGTTTGAAGTGTAAGAACAAAAGATAGTACTAAAAATGGATAAAATTTAAGGTGACATTCTTACAAAGATTTAGTAATCAAACAGCATTGTCCTGGCTTAAAAGAAACATAATCAAATGGAACAGAATGAAGAGCCCAGAAATAAACCCATGCACTCACCATCAACAGATGATTATTAGCCACCCTACCAAGAAGACACAACAGGTAAAGGGAATTTCACCCAATAAGTGATGTTAGAAAAACTGAGGATTACATGAAAAAGAATGAAGTTAGATGCTTATCTCACACCATAAACAAAAAAGACATAAAGTAGACTAAGAACAAAGCAAAAGTAGACTAAAGGGATTGCATCAAATTAAAAAGGCTTCCCTGCAACAAAGAAAACCATCAGCAGAGTGACAGCTTATAAAATAGAGGATATATCCAGCTGTGGGACTCTGTATAATTCTTCATCTGGTGCAAAAGAAGCTCCTTTATTGAGTCCCACAACTGGATACACATAGTCATTGTCTGTGGATTGCACAAGCCTAAGTGACACATCTACAATGCACCTGCTACACCTAAGGTTCACACAACAAATAACAAGGAGCCAAGAGGACATTAAGTAACCTCTTAGCTCTCGTTGAGGAAGATCCCTCATGCAATAGAAAACTGGGAACTTAAAGCGGCTTGAAAGGCCAAACCCTGGCGATTAGGAGTCCACAGAGTGTCGTTCTGTTGACAGATCACCTTTGTTCAGTTTCACTTAACCAGAGCTCAGAGAACATTGGGGAAAGGGTGAAGAAAGATTGTAAGAGCCAAGGAGGTAATGCAAGACCATACGGAAATGAATCCTACAACTTCCTGTGCTACTGTTGATATGAAACTGCAGCATTGGTGTCAGTTTGCACAAGACCCATGCAAGCTCAGCCAGACAAAAACCCAGCATGGAACCACAGAAACGAGTAACAGAACCCAATATTAGCTGAAGAAATATTGGCAGCTGATTTTGGTTGAGTGAGGAAGAATGACCATTTTTAAGAGAGGGATACCCACAGGTTGACTAGAGCTCAGAGGATTAAGTGGCACTGGGAATGGCTGGGGAGAGTAATTTGGCACAGCAGACCCTCTCAAGAAGGACAGAATATATGAATTCAGGGGGAGGAGGGGCAGTGGGAGGGTGACAATGGAGAAGGAGGTATAAAGGCAATTAAGATCGATTGAAAAGTTATGTATGAAATACACAGAAATTCAATTTTAAAAAATTAAAAAAGAGGAGAATGTACATGCTAATAAAATAACTGGAAAAAAGGATTATTATCTAAAATGTACAAGGATTTATAAGAGTAAAAGGAAAACAAACTATGGGGCTGGAGAGATGGATCCATGATTAAGAGCATTGAGATCCAGAGAACCTGGATTTGGTTCCCAGCATCCACACAGCAGCTAACAACTATCTGTAACTCCAGTTCCACCATCTTCTAACCTACCTCCCCAGGCATTGCTTGACACAAGTGCATTTACATGCATACAGATGATACACTCATACGTATAAAATTAAAGTGATAAATAAAATAATATTTAAAAACAGACAAAGACAGGAATATAAATTTCTCTGAAAAAGACCTAAAATGGCCAACAGGTATATGAAAAAGTTCTGAACCACATTAAGAAATTAATAAATTAAATTAAACCATCATGACATAGCACCTCACATCTCACAGTGGCTACCATCACAAAATAACACAAAAGATTCCGGAGAATGTTGAGTGAAAGATACCCTGGCACATTGGAGCAGAATGTGAGCTACTACAGATATGATTTTTCAATTGATATAGTTTCTTCAGAAACAAACAGTCCCTACACAGTTTACCAATTCTTCCACTAACTACAGAATCAAAGGAAATGAAATCAGTTTGTTACTACTCATGGTAGCCAAGATATGAAAGAAACCTCATTGTTCAAAACTGGATGAAGGAGAAGAATGCTATGAAACTGCATGTCATTCATTTCAGTGACAAAAACTGAAATCATGCCACTTCAGATCACATGGAGGAACCGGGCATGCATTGTATTAAATGAAATACATCATCCAGGGGATTTCCCAAGACCACCTGAAGCACAGGTAACAGCAACCCACCCCCCACCCCTGCCAACTGGGATTCCTGAAGGAGTGTCTAAGTGGATTCTTTGGAGAACCTTCAGAACAGAAAGGGAAAAGTGAGTTAGACTTCCAATAGAAAGCCTAAACCTTAAACATGTTAACACTCCATAAGCAAAGAGAAAAGGAGAACAATAAATCAATCAAATAAGCAAAAAGACATCTGAAGAAGGCAAGCAAAGCAAGCCTTCAACACAGTGAAGAGGCATTTGGGATTCACATTGGAATACAGGCAAAGAGAAACGCATATGCCAAGGACACGAAGAAGAGACAACATGGGAAAGGCACAGGATAATTCCATACCAAGTTCTACCTACCCTGTGGGAGATTCCTACAATGGGATCCCCCCTGGGGATGGCCCAGGACCAGATATTAGAAGCACAATTGTGAACATACTTAAAGAAGTACAAGATTATAAAGAGAAAATCAAAAGAATTAAGAAAAGAGAATGAAAAACTCAAGAAGGACCTAGAGACAGAGAATGACAAACTCCTGAAAGAAGTAGATACACAGAAAAAGATCCCATGTTGAAAAAGATAAGGAAACCAACCAGTGAAGCAAAGAGCTACAGGAAGAGATTGAGAAGTTCCAAAAGGAAGTGGAAATACTAAAGAAATCAGAAGACTAAATGAAAAAGGAAATCAAACACTCATCCAATCAAGAGGAAAGGAATGGAAAAAGCCTCAGAAGCAGAATGGAGGAAGCAGAACAAAGAATATCAGACCTGGAGGACAACACAGAACAACTAAAAACCTCAAGGAAAGATTATGAAAAATTTAAAAATACACAAAAATGGAACAACCAGGAGCTGTGGGACACTATGAAAAGATCAAACCTCCGCATCATAGGAATAGAGGAAGGAGAAGAATCCCAAGAGAAAGGTATTGATCAGATCTTCAACAGAATAATAGATGAAAACTTCCCCAAACTAAAAAAGGACAAACCAATACCAATACAAGAAGCACATAGAACTCCAAACAGACAAGATCAGAAAAGAAATTCTCCACGCCACATCATAGTTAAAATGCTGGACACCCAAAACAAAGAGAAAATTCTTAAAGCGACAAGAGAAAAACAACAAGTGACCTATAAGGGGAAACCTATCAGAATAACAACGGACTTCTCACAGCAAACGATGAAGGCAAGAAGAACCTGGAGCAAAGCATTCCCAGTGTTGAGGGACAATGGATGCCAGCCCAGGTTACTATACCCAGCAAAAATGTCAATCATAGTGGAAGGAGAGAGGAAAATCTTCCATGACATAAACAACTTGAAAGAATACATGTCCGGAAAACCAACCCTTCAGAGAATACTTGAAGCAATCCAAAGAACAGAAGAAAGGAGCAACCAACCCCAGGCAACTAGAAGGAGAAATCAATAAAAGCATAACTGCAGAAGTAGAAACCTAAATCAAAACCGCAGATGGATAATAAGGCAAAAGGAAGCAACACAAACCTATCAGTCATAACCTTAAATATTAATGGACTAAATTCCCCAATCAAAAGACATAGACTGGGAGACTGGATTAGGAAACAGAATCCATCGATATGCTGTCTGCAAGAAACACATCTTACCTTCAAGGACAGGCACCACCTTAAAGTGAAGGGATGGAAAAAAATATTCCAAGCAAATGGTACCAAAAAGAAAGCAGGTGTTGCTATTTTAATATCGGATAAAATAGACTTCAAAGTAAAAGAAATCAGAAGAGACAAAGAAGGCCATTACATTTTCATCAAAGGAACAATCCACCAAGAAGATTTCACAATTATGAATATATATGCCCCAAATTCTGGTGCACCAAACTTTATAAAGACAATTCTCCAGGACCACAAGTCACAGACTAACCCCAGCACACTCATAGTGGGAGATTTCAATACCCCACTGAGTCCTTTGGATAGGTCAACAGGACAAAAAATAAACAGAGAGACATCTGAACTGAACGATATGATACACCAAATGGACCTCATAGACCTCTACCGAACATTCCATCCTAATACCAGAGAATACACTTTCTACTCAGCACCCCACGGAACATTCTCCAAAATCGACCACATCCTGGGACACAGAAGAAACCTCTACAAATACAAAAAGATTGAAATAATTTCATGCATCCTGTCAGACCACAGTGCAATGAAGCTCAACATCAACACCAGGACAAGCCCTCCTGCCTACAAGAACACATGGAGACTAAACAACACACTCTTGAATAATGAATGGGTCAAGGAAGAGATAAAGAAAGAAATAAAAACATTCCTGGAACTGAATGACAATGACAATACAACACAACAAAACTTATGGGATACCTTAAAAGCAGTCCTAAGAGGGAAATTTATAGCCCTGGGTGCCTACATTAGAAAAACAGAAAGAGCACAAGTGAATGATCTAACACTACAGCTAAAAGCACTTGAGAGGCAACAACAGATGAACCCTAAACGCAACAGACAGGAAGAAATAACAAAAATCAGAGCAGAAATCAATGAAATAGAAACAAAGAAAACAATACAAAAAATCAATGAAGCCAAAAGTTGGTTCTTTGAAAGAATAAACAAGATAGACAGACCTCTAGCCCAGTTAACAAAAAGAAAGAAGGAACAACTCCAAATCAATACAATCTGTGATGAAAAGGGAAATATCACAACGGACAAGGAAAAGATCAAGAAAATTATATGGGAATATTACAAGAACCTATATTCTACCAAGTTTGAAAATCTAGAAGAAATGGATGAATATCTGAAATCTTGGGAATCACCAAAGCTTGGCCAAGAGGAGACCAGCAGCTTAAACAGACCCATAACATATGAAGAAATAGAGGATGTAGTAAGAAGCCTCCCAACTAAAAAAAGCCCAGGCCCAGACGGTTTCACAGCAGAATTCTATAAAACATTTCAAAAAGACCTACAACCATTATTTCTGAAACTGTTTAGAAGTATACAATCAGAGGGAATTCTCCCAAATTCCTTCTATGAAGCCAACATCACTCTATTACCAAAACCAGGCAAAGATCCAACTAAAAAGGAGAATTATAGACCCATCTCCCTCATGAACACAGATGCCAAAATTCTAAACAGAATACTGGCAAATCGCATACAGACCCACATCAAGAAGATCATCCATCATGACCAAGTTGGATTCATACCAGAGATGCAGGGA
The DNA here is from genome assembly GCA_009823505.1 of Rhizomys pruinosus. NCBI lineage: Eukaryota > Metazoa > Chordata > Mammalia > Rodentia > Spalacidae > Rhizomys > Rhizomys pruinosus. Next base: position 203,080 of record VZQC01003653.1, read on the forward strand.
TGGTTCAACATACGAAAATCAATAAACATCATCAAACACATAAACGGAATCAAAGACAAAAACCACACCATCATCTCAATTGATGCTGAAAAAGCCTTTGACAAAATCCAGCATCCCTTCATGCTTAAAGTCCTAGAAGGAATTGGATTGGAGGGATCATTCCTCAATGTAATCAAAGCCATATACAGGAAACCCACAGCCAATATCATCCTAAATGGGGAAATGACGGAAACATTCCCTTTAAAGGTAGGAACTCGGCAAGGCTGCCCCCTATCACCACTCCTCTTCAATATAGTGCTTGAAACACTTGCTAGAGCAATAAGGCAAGAAAAGGATATTAAAGGAGTACTAATTGGAAAAGAGGAAGTCAAACTATCCCTATTTGCTGATGATATGATTGTTTACTTAAGGGATGCTAAAAACTCCACCAGAAAACTCCTAGAAACGATTAACAGCTTCAGCAAAGTGGCAGGATACAAAATTAACCTTAAAAAATCAATGGCCTTTCTTTACACCAAGAACAAGCAACTGGAGAAAGAATTCAAAGAGACCTTCCCACTCACAATAGCCTCAAAAACAATAAAATACCTAGGAACAAACCTAACCAAAGACACCAAAGATCTCTACAACAAAAATTTTAAACCCTTAAAGAAAGAAATTGAAGAAGACATCAGAAGATGGAAAAACCTCCCATGCTCATGGATTGGGAAAATTAATATAGTAAAAATGTCCATTCTACCCAAACTCTTGTATAGATTTAATGCAATCCCAATTAAAATCCCCAAGAGTTTCTTCACAGGCTTGGAAAAAAAAGTCCTTAAATTCATTTGGAAAAACAAAAGACCCCGAATAGCCAAAACAACCCTGAGTGAAAAGAGCTACACAGGGGGGATCTCTATACCAGACTTCAAACTATACTACAGGGCTATAGTCATAAAAACAGCCTGGTACTGGCACAAAAACAGACCTGTTGACCAATGGAACAAAACCGAAGATCCAAATCTGAGCACATACAATTTCAGCCATCTTATATTTGACAAGGGGGCCAAGAAGCCACAATGGAGAAAAGACAGCATCTTCAGCAAGTGGTGTTGGCAAAACTGGATCACCACTTGTAGAAGAATGAAATTAAACCCCTACCTCTCACCCTGTACAAAAGTCAACTCCAGATGGATTAAAGACCTCAACGTGAAACCCCAAACTCTGAAGGTGATAGAAGAAAAAGTTGGCAGCAGACTACAAGACATAGGCGTAGGAAAAGACTTCCTAAATCAGACAGCAGCTGCACAAGAATTAAGGTCGACAATTGACAAATGGGACCTCATTAAACTCAAAAGCTTCTGTACATCAAAAGAAACAATCAAGGAAGTGAAGAGAAAACCCACAGAGTGGGAGGAAACCTTCACCACAGATACATCTGACAAAGCATTGATTTCCAGAATATATAAGCTACTCAAAAAAGAAAGAAGAAAGAAAACAAATGACCCACTCAATGGATGGAGCAGAGAGCTGAACAGAGAATTCAGAAGTGAGGAATTAGAGATGGCTGAGAAACATCTTAAGAAGTATTCAACATCATTAATAATTAAGGAAATGCAAATCAAAACCACTATAAGATATCATCTTACTCCAATAAGACTGGTTAGGATCAAGAAAACAAATGATACCAAGTGCTGGAGAGGTTGTGGGGAAAGGAGAACACTCATCCACTGCTGATGGAAATGTAAACTTGTACAGCCACTATGGAAAGCAGTCTAGAGAATCCTTGGAAGACTTGGAATGAACTTGCCACCTGACCTAGCTATACCACTCCTGGGAATGTATCCACAAGACTCATCTTACCACAGAGATACATGCACAGCCATGTTTATTGCAGATCTCTTCACAATAGCAAGGAGCTGGATCTAACCCAAGTGCTCAACTGACAAGTGGAGAGAGAAAATGTTGTACATCTACACAATGGAGTTCTATGCAGTGGTAAAGAAAGATGACATCATGAACTTTGCAGGAAAATGGCTGGAGCTAGAAGATATCATACTGAGTGAAGTAACACAGTCCCAGAAAAACAAACGACAACCTAATTGTATAGCAAACTGAGCAACGTCAATGTGATCTCAAAACAACTGTGCTCTTATATTGTGAATCCCTTAAAATATAATAAATAAAATAAAAAGAATTAAACCATCCAAACACAAAATGATATGATTCACTCAGATGTATAATGTAAATATAAAAACAATAATAATCTAATGGAAACAGTGAGTCAAATGGTAGTTACTAGAGGTTGGGAGATTTGGAGTTAGAAAATTAGTGAGTTTTGCTCAAAGAACACATAATTAAAGATGGACAGGAAGAATAAATTCAAATTTTTCCTGTACATTAGAGTGAGTCAAATGGTAGTTACTAGAGCTTGGGCAATTTGGAATTAGAAAATTAGTGAGTTTTGCTCAAAGAACACATAATTAAAGATGGACAAGAAGCATAAATTCAAATTTTTCCTGTACATTAGAGTGACATCAGTGATGATGACATATTGCATTCTTGACAACTATGGGAGATGATCCTATGTTAATTAGCTTAATTTAACAATTCATCGATGCATCCAGTACAAGATAAATCTCTACCATTTTGTGTCCATTTAATATAAATAATTTTAAGTAAATGACAGTTGTTATTTTCTGGAGCTGGAGAGATGGCTCAATAGTTAAGAGCATTGGCTGCTACTCTTGCAGAAGACCCAGATTTGATTCCCAGCACCCACACTGCAGCCAAAATCCATTCTTAATTCTAGTTGCAGGGGAATCCGATGCCTTCTGATCTCCACAAGCACTGCACAGCATGAGTGCACGTACATATGCAGGTAATACAAACATACAATAAAAGTAATAAAACAATTTTTAAGTTGTAAGTTCTTTATAGTTAATAAAAATATGTGGTCAAAAGAGGGCCTTTTAACTATGAGCCTTAGTCACAGAAAAGATAATATAGTTTCTTTGTCTTGCCATTAAGGTTTTTTTTTTAAGGGATTCTACAATATAATGACACAGTTGCTTGCAGACAACATTGATGTTACTCAGTATGTCATACAATTAGGTAATTGGTGCATTTTGCAAGTATCTATGTCCAAATTTTGAACAACCCAAGGTTCCCATAGTCCAGTTGGAGAAGCTTGTATGCACAGGCATGTTGATCAATCAGGAGTCC
>VZQC01003653.1:209611-292355 GCA_009823505.1 Rhizomys pruinosus
TGGAATTGGAGCTTCAGACGGTTCTCAGCCGCCATGCGGGTGCTGGGGATCGAACCCGGGTCCTCTGTAAGAGCGGTCGGCGCTCTTAACCACTAGGCCATCCCTCCAGCCCGGCCTTTCTTTATAGTTTTCAATTTCAGTTTTAAACAAATACGAGGATTACCACTGATGGTGGCATCCTCTGAAAGAAAGGCCAAGAATTTACATTCCTCTGAGCAAGAGGCAATGTCAATATGGTGACCCAACCCCCTGGTAAGATAGAAGTGATTTCTCAAGCTGATGCTGAAATCTATTTCCTCTAATTTTCACAAAGAGCATGATGGTTTTGTTTCCCTGACAACACCCTTGAGTGTGCCTGGCCTTCATCCTTTTTCCTCTGGTCTATGTCCAAGCAACAATCCAACCCCAGAAATTAATCTTTGCATCCAAAAGTCAGTAACAAAGAAAGCTGGACAGATGTGTCTCTGATCACCAGCCATATGCTTTATTAAAGATTACAAAGATAAGAAAGGATATGACTTCTTACGATTTAGGTTTTAATCAAGGAAGTGAAGAGATTCCACAGAGTGGGAGAAAACCTTCACCGCAGAAACATCTGACAAAGCATTGATTTCCAGAATATATAAATTACTCAAAAAACAAAGAAGAAAACAAATGACCCACTTAATAGATGAAGCAAAGAGCTGAACAGAGACTTCACAAATGAGGAATTAGAGATGGCTGAGAAACACCTTAAGAAGTGTTCAACATCACTAATAATTAAGGAAATCAAATCAAAACCACTTTAAGATATCATCTTACTCCAATAAGACTGGCTAGGATCAAGAAAACAAATGATACTAAGTGCTGGAGAGGTTGTGGGGGAAAGGGAACACTCATCCACTGCTGGTGGGAATGTAAATTCCTGCAGCCACTATGGAAAGCAGTGTGGAGAACCCTTGGAAGAATTGGAATGAACTTGCCACCCGACCCAGCTGTACAACTCCTGAGCATGTACCCTCAAGACCCACCCTACCACAGAGATACATGCACGGACATGTTTATTGCAGCTCTCTTCACAATAGCAAGGAGATGGAACCAACCCAAATGCCCCTCAACTGATGAGTGGATAGAGAAAATGTGGTACATCTACACAACGGAGTTCTATGCAGCAGAAAAGAAAGACGACATCATAAGCTTTGCAGGAAAATGGCTGGAGCTAGAGGACATCATGCTGAGTGAAGTAACACAGTCCCAGTAAAACAAACGACGAATGGTATCCTTCATCTGTGGATGCTAGTGCCAATTACCTGGTTGTATTTCTTGAGCACACCCCCTGAGCTTTTGTCCAAAGCAGTTGGGAGTGATGCATATTGGAAACAACAACAACACGACAACAGCAGCAATGACAACAACAACAACAGAAAGGACTGCATCAAAGAACTGATTGAAACAGTGAACTGCTCAAAACAGTCAACTTCCACATGGAGAATATTGAGAAAGACTGAGAAAGACATGAAAAGCGTGTTTGGCAGAATGCATAAGCTCTGGTGGGGTGGGAGGATGGGGTGGTCATGGGTCTATATTTGATAAAAATATATATATATATATAAATAAATAAATTTAAAATAAATTAAAAATTAAAAAAATAAAAAATAGAAAAGGTTACTTAAAGTAACTCTTATCAATCTTTGACCCATTTTGTATATATCCAATGTTTAACTGTTTAACATAATATTTTAATAATCTTTTGATATATTACTAGAGGGACATGTGTGAGTTTAAATTGAAATAATTATGAAACTCACAATTTTGATTTAGTAATTAGCTCTGTTGAGAAACTGAAACTTTTAAGGCTTTTGTGATCCTCTAGCTTAGCTCAAGTACAAAATTAATTAATTAGCAAGCATCCTAATATTAACTACCTAGTTCAAAAGAGGGAAATGAACAATGCATTTCTTTTTCTTTGCAAATTTTTGGTTGACATTGGGTTTAATAAAAGCAAACGTTAACTGGTGGCTTAAATATATTGGAGTGGCATTGCTATCTTAAACACCTATCAAGTTTTTAATAATTCATACATACATGTACACACAAAGTTACTATATAATAACTTTTGGAAGATATTTAAAAGAAAAATTATTCTACCTAAAAAAAATATTTAGGCTTTGTGCCTTTATGAAAAGAAAATGTATACCTAACCCTTTATAAATGTTTATGGATATGGGGTTTTTTTTTTTTTGTTATAGAGTTGTTTTTCAACATGAAGAGCATTCTCTTGAATAAATATGTACTATATGGATTTGAAAGCATAGGAAATTACCAGAAGTCAAGCATATCAACCTTAGAAGTTTTCTGTAGAAAAAGGACAGTAAGGGAAGAGTGGCTGTGAGGGACTTTGGCTAAATCTGAACTATTTTGTTTCTTTAAAACACAATGAGGGGAGAGTGAATAGCCAGTGTGCTTTTAGTGTTGTGTGTCATGGTGGTAGGTGTTTTCTTGTTCTTCTTTTATCTTTTGCATTTTCAGATCTCAAAATTAGTAAAAATTATTAGCTAATTACAGGCACATTTCCTTCTTTTGAAGGAAATGGTTGCAATTAGGATACCCGACCTTGTCCAATTAGCAGTTTGCGTCAAAGAAATTTTCACTGGGCATTAATCAATTCAAGATCACAATTTTAATGGCATGAGTAACCCTGCTTTTAAATAAATACATTAATATTCAAATTCATGTGTAAGTGCCCCATACATCTGATTAACTGGAAGTAAGAAAAGCCTTCATGTGCTCTAAAAGGCAAATGAAGTTGGAATAAATATATTATGAGTTATATGTGTCTGTCTTTTATGGAAATGAAGAAAACTCCCCCCAGGAATAATCCACATATTGGACTATTTTTATCTTTTACAAGGTATCAAGAAATACACAGTAACTTGAAAGTATTAGAAAAGAAAAAATGAGGGTATTCATGTAAGAAATTATAAATAGCACTTATAATATACACATGCATCGCACACTAGCTACTAAATAGTATAAAAGAACTTAGGGTACTGTATTGTTTGTAAGAACTTTGAAAAGTAGATCATAAAATTATTGATAATTGTTTACTTTGGGCCAATGAATCATATCCCAAACATATTTTATAATTGTGAGTCAGTTGGGTTTTTAACTTATTTATAATTTTGTTTCCTTTTTTAAAAAATATCTTGCCATTTCTGCTTTCAAACTGTCCCCAGGTTTGGCCAATCTCCTAAGGTAATACCAGCCACATCTGTTGATTTCCCTAATCATGACGACACCAACAATAGAAAGCTTACAGAATAAAAAGCTGGAGAGGGAATCTTTTTCCTAACACAGCAGGGAAAATAACCTGAAATGAGATAACCAGCAGATGCTCCAGAGGACAGGAGGGAAGTCATCTGTAAGCTGTTAGTGGAATGGAGAATGCTGAAGCAGTTCTCCATTTGCCAGATGCCTGAAATAGAGACAGATGAGCAATTCCTCTGAACTTCAACAACAGTGCCAGCTGAAAAAGCAGACCCCTTCTGCCAAGGGTCACTTGTTGAAACTGTTGACTGTAAATCAGAGCTCCTTCTAGACTTTCGGTACCCAGAAAATGCATCCAAAATGTCCATCTGTGCACCTTACCTTGGGCACAAAGACCATCATCCTTAGTTGAAGTCCAAGACATTGGGCACAGATTGTTTACATGTTTTGAACAAAGATACCTTTTTATAAAACCCTCATGTCTCTTACCTTTCCTTCATAAGTAAGAAACGTTCCCAAGTAAAATAACCCACATTTCAACTGCATTAATAAACAGTAGTGAGGATATTTAGATCTAGAATTATTCATAAAAAGCTCTTTATATAATTTTTCCTTTTTAAAATAATTGCTGAAACATCATGCTGTATCTTCAAACCTGCTTTTGTCTGTGTGTGAAATGCATCATCTGGACTCTTCCTCAAACAGTTTAGATCATGAGTAATTTTTTCTTTTAGTACTCACTCCTAGGGTGTCTGAAGCATTTGAAATAGCAGTGGGTGGTAGAATTGCTCCGCTGGGGTCTTACAGTTTGCCATCACATAAATGTCAATTTTACTTTTTTTATGCTTCTAAGCAGAGAAAGATCCCAGCATAGACAGGTCTCCAGATTTTCTAGTTTCCCCACATTTCTGTTTGTGCCTTACCAATCCACCAAGAACAGCTTTGTTCTTCTCCATTTGGTTTTCTTCAGTTATACATTTATCTGTCTGGGTCTGCAAAGAGGCTGGGTTAGAGGAGGCATAATTTAGTCAAATCAGAATATGGCCTAGACCCATAAAGTCCAAGACTTGCAGTATTAGCACCACCTGAGCACTGTTAGAAATACAGATATGTGAGGGCTGGAGAGACGGGTCAGTAATTAAGAACACTGGTTGCTCTTACACAGGACCAAGGTTCAGTTCCCAGGACCCAGATGGCAGCTAACAACCATGCATAACTTCAGTTTCTGGGAAATCTGACACTCTCTTTCAACCTCCAAGGACTTTACATGACACTGGTACACTTACACACATGCAAGCAAAACACTCATATACTTCAAATAAAAATATTTTTACAGCTATTTTAGGCCTCACCTTCTGAATTGAATATTCTGTGTATGAACTTCATCAATCAGAATTTTAATAAATAACATGAATTTAATAACAATAAATTTTGAGAAATACTAGTCTACATCACAGTACCAACATTTCTCTGAGACCCCCTGCATACTATTACCCTCATAATCTTATATTAATCTTCACAGGGCAGTGCCCAGATGTGAGAGCTTGAGCATTTTTAGGTGTATCTTTAGCATCTTTTGTGTGTCTAAGTTATAGAAAAGAATCCATATACATTAAACCTGCTTTCAGCTTTTGGAATACATGCTGGTAATTTAAGATCATAAATAAACTGTCCCAAATCAGAAACACCCCAAGTAAGCTGTCAGCCCAATGCCTCCTAAAAGTGACAGTCTTTGATTTTCCTACAAAGAAAATTTTGACATATAAAGGGAATGCTGCCAGCTGAATAAAGCAAAGCAAGCAATCAGGTTGGTGGATAAGGGAAATCGACTTTCAGTGGTAGCATCCTTATTGGTGAAAAAAATAAGCTAATTCATTATTGCCTTTAGTCAGGTTTAAATATAAATATAAAATTGCCTTTAGTCTGAATAAATCTTTGTGGGACTTTTTAGGTTTACATTAAGACAGGGATTTAATCCTAATTGCTAGCTTTGGACTCCTGTCTCTCCCTACTCCCACATCCCTAAAAGGAGACTGTCAAGGACCCACGACACAAATATTTTAATACATTTAAGCTAAAGACTGGTGACACTGAAATTACTTAAAAAAAAATCAACAGAGCCGGGCGTGGTGGCGCACGCCTTTAATCCTAGCATTTGGGAGGCAGAGGCAGGCGGATCTTTGTGAGTTCAAGGCCAGCCTGGTCTACAGAGTGATTTCCAGGACAGCTGGGGCTACAGGGAGACCCTGTCTCAAAAAGTCAAAAAAAAAAAAAAATCAACAGGAATTTTGTGCATTTGTAAACTTTATGAATCACTGTGATAAATACACTGAAATTTCAATAGAGAAATATATGACTGTTATTCCTAAAGGTATTTTTCAAGATTCATTTAGGATATTTCCTCAATGTTGTGCCTACTTTTCGCTAGGAAAGTTTGTTTCATAGGTGGGACCAGAGTGAGGATAGGCTCGACAAGAAAAGCGCTCAATTCAAAGAAACTAGGAGTCTGTTTGTGTTTAAAATGGAAATGAGATTTATTGTTTCTTCAAGGCTTCATCATGAAGTATGGTAAGAAATGGAATATTTTGTAAATTGTATTGAATTCTTGTGTATTTCATACAGAACACCTTACTCATCTTTATAGCCCTTCCCCATTGGCAGCCTCACAGCGCACACAATTAGATTTCATGCATTCTTTCATTTGCATTAAGGCCTATTGAGTCAGGTTAGTGTCTCTGGACATTCCTCAGTACAAGTTTATCCACTGAGATCGAGTAAGCCTACCTAGAGTCCCTGCTTTAAGAAGATCAGCTCTTCCCCACCCAATAGTAATCAGCTGCCAAAAGCACTTCGGCTAAAATTGGGGACTGCAGTTCTGTGCTGTATGTTGATCTGCTTGAGTTTTCATGGGTCTTGTACATGCTGACACCATTGCTGTAGGTTCATATGACCAAGGTCCCAGGAGCCCGAAGGACCCTATTTCCTTATTGTCATGCACCTCCTCCCTGCCCCTTACAATCTTTCCACCCCCTCTTCTGAAATGGTTCCTGAGCCCTGGGTATGTATGTTAAATCAGAGTGTCAGTTTCTTGCATTTTGTGAGAGTTTTTGTAAGGGTTGAAAATAGAAAATTGTCATTTGGAACACCCTAGCTGAGTTATAAACCTAAAGGTGAGTTCAGCCAGTCTTTCCGGTCAGAATCAAAGCTTTGCACTGCTTGTCCCAGGAACAGAAATAGTCTGAACCCTTAGGGATCCCGGAAACTTGCTCAGTGGGAACCAGCCAAACAGGAAAAAATATCCCAGCCTTTCATGATGATTGGAATGTAATATACACACTCCCAATATGAAATGATGCTTTTAATTATTAAGTGCATGCTTCAATGCTTGCTGTTTGCAGATATCTTGAAAACTATGAAAATTATGGAAGACAAAAAATTAGCCATTACAAAGATAATTATCAACTCTATTATAAAGGACAAAGCTATGGGCAAAAACCAGGACAATGTTGCACCAAGGTGTCAATTTGTGTCAACTTGGAGCATTCAGCACCATTGCTTTGCATGTGGCTTTTGACTCTCCCCTGTCACTACTCTGATGATGCAAAAGGGCAAATTATCTCACAGCTAACCATGTTAAGTATGGGAGACATTAATAAAATATGGGCTAGTACAACAGGCATTAAGGACATAGAGACTGCCTTATGCCTCAAATATTTTGACAAAATAGTTTATATCAAACTTTGAACTCATAAACACAGGCCTTATTGCAAATATATGAATATTGAAATAAATAAGAAATCCAAACAGTCACAGTAAGAAGAAAAATTTACTAAGAACAATGATCATACATCTCCTCTTTAGGTAAATTAAGCATTCAGAGAAATCCTGTCTCTAAATAAAAAGTAAAGAAATTAAACATTTTTGTCTTATACCTTTAAAACTGTTATCTTTTCTCTTTATTTTTCTAAATAGAGCCAAAGTCCAGAGCATTTATATGTGTATAATGTGCGCGCAGATACACACAAACACACATAAAATGTGCGATTGCATTTTAGCAGTGAAATTTCTTTTGTGAATTGAATGGTCCTCGGTGGGACGTTATATCCCTCCACAATACACCAGAGCATTTCCAGAGCACATTATGTTCTGAACTTAGAGCTATGTGAACAAATTCGCACCCAAAGCAAAACCACCAAAGTGCCTGGCTTGCTTCCAGTTTCGCTTTCCATGTCCTTTTGCAGGAAGAAGAGCAATTTGTGGTTGAAAATGAAAATGCCTTTTCTCAACTGCGATTAGCCCTTTGATCTGACAGAAAATGACCTATGCCTCCTAGACGTTTGTTCTTCATAATTCCTGTTGCAGAAGACACACTCTGGAATTCTCAGTGCACCTGAAGGTCTGGTCTGCCCTTTTCTAAGTCACCTTACCTGGCTCTCATGCATATGTAACTCTTTGCTGGATTAACATCAGTTCTCATTTCTCCCTAGGATGCCTTGGGAGTGACATAGAGACATGTCTACAGGCCTGAGTCAGTCAGAACTGGATATCAAAGTGTCTACAGGGCCAGATACAACAGTGATCCTTGATAAAGTATAAAGCAAAGGGATTTAAATTCAAGTAGAGACCAAGAACCCTGATCAGTGCCAAGGTAGTTCATTTGCTTCTTACATATTTAATTTTATTGACAAAAAGTAGAGTATTATTCAGGGAAAAATCACTCTTGAGTTGAAGTAAATCTAGTTAACAAATTATATAATTTGACTAACTCTCCATTAGGTATTTAAGAGTAAGATAGGAGTTGTATAAAATATATTTAATTAAACTTTGAAAAAATATGTATTCAAATCTTACTGGTGATTAACTAAACAGTTTTAGGTGAGTGTTCTACAAGCAATCACATACAGAGAAAAACTAATAATAGAAAAAATTACTAGTTAGTGCCTCCTGTTATTGGCCTTGCCTTTAAATTCCTCTCTCCACTAGTCAACTTCTCTTGGTGCTTAAATGTTCTTGTTTAAGCACAAGATTCTCTAAAGGTTTTCATTTCTATTTTTATAGCTTCTTTTGTATACTTATTTATATAAAGGGATGTCTTAAACTTTTCAGAGCAAATACTGTTTAGATTTCCTCCTCACTGCCCCCAATTAATTAATATCATACAGTACCAAAAGACAAATGACAGTCTCAGAAATTCAAACACATTTTAAGTCTTTTGAGTTTACTACTAAAACAGATATAGCCAGTAATGAAAGAAAGAAATGAATTATTTATTTGTTTTCTTTATTTTTATTTTATGTGTATGAGTGTTTTTGCCTGTGAAAATGTGAGTGCACCCATGCTGTGTGACCCTGGGGAGGCCAGAAGAAGGTGTCAGATCTCCTGGAACCTGAGTTACTATGTGGGTGCTGGGAGCCCAAACTGGGTATTTTGCAAGAACAGCCAGTAGAGACATCTCTCCAGCTCCAGAATTAAATTACTATAAGTATGCCAAAAATTGCAACTGAATCCAACTTTTTGAAAGAAGGAAGAGCTTATGTGATTGTGTTGCTCACGCTTGTGTTATCAGATATGCCATTTCTCAATAATATCCCTAATGTACAGAACTTTTAAAAAATTACTCAGTAGAAAAAAGCAAAATTTTACAGAGACATACTTGCCTATAAGTTACCTAACTCTTGCTTTACTGAAAGCTTATTCATAATAGGTCCCAATGTAGTAAGACCAGCTTTAAGCAAAATATGGAAAGAAAAGAAAAGTTGTCTGCCAGACATTTTTCTTTTTGAGTTCTTAAAATGTCACAGAACCCTGGAAATCTGAAGCTGGAAAAGGATTTAAAAATCATATAACTAGGGCAGGCCATATCATTCAACATGTTGTAGTTAGTTGTCACCAAGCCATTGACATGGTGACCCATATGGTGAATCCATATGGTGAAAGGAGAGAAACGACTTCTACAAGTTGTCCTCTGACTGCCACATGCAGACCATGGCACATGCACTCACATAAATAATAAATAAATAAATAAATAAATAAACTCAACTAGGGCTGGAAGAGACAGCTAAGTGGTTAAGAATACTGGCTGCTCTTGCAGAGAATATGGCTTCAATTCCTAGTACCCACACTGCAGCTAACAACCGACTGTCACTCCAGTTCCAGGGAATCCAACACCTTGTTCTGACCTCCCTCAGGCTTTACATGACATGAGTGCACTTACATACGTGCAGGCAAAACACTCATAACCATAAAATAAAGATAAATCAAAAAAATATTTTCATGTGACTGAAATGTCTTGTTTAAGAAGTATGAGTCAAATCTATACAAAAAAACTGACGTGTCCAAGATGATATAATTAAAATATAAGAAATAAACTGCATGACGCAAGTCTTTCTCTCCTTGAAGCAGTATAGTACATTTGTCAGCATATGGCCATAGCTAAAGTTTAGAGGCATCATTTCAATTTGGAAGCAGTTGCCTTTGGATGTTTCAGGTGTCCTTCATGAACATCCCAATCTCTCCAGTTGACAAAAATTTCAAACAAAAATAAACACATCTCTATCAGGTGATCAATCTGTCAGTTAGCTACATAGGTATTAGAGAGATTGGAGGCCATTAAACATGAACTCCTCCTTCAATTAACTGGTTTGAACCCCACCTACCACTTCCCTGGTAACCCAGAAAGAGAAACATAAGCTTTGTCCCCCCTCTTAAGATTTAAAATACCATATGAAAACATGAAGTTTTCTGGGTTCTGCTGAGGCCAGTTATGGAAAAGCAACTTCCTTTGGTCAAAGAAATAGAATCTTCAAGAAAACAAATGACACCAAGTGCTTGAGTGGTTGTAGGGAAAAGGGAACACTCATCCACTATTGGTCGGAATGTAAACTCATACAGCCACTATGGAAAGCAGTGTGGAGAATCCTTGGAAGACTTGGAATGAACTTGCCACCTGACCCAGCTATACCACTCCTGGGCATGTACCCACAAGACTCATCTTACCCCAGAGATACATGCACAGCCATGTTTATTGCAGATCTCTTCACAACAGCAAGGAGCTGGAACCAAGCCAAGTGCCCCTCAACTGAAGAGTGGATAGAGAAAATGTGCTACATCTACACAGTGGAGTTCTATGCAGCGGTAAAGAAAGATGACATCATGACCTTTGCAAGTAAATGGCTGGAGCTAGAAGATATCATGCTGAGTGAAGTAACACAATCCCAGAAAAACAAATGATGAATGGTATCCCTCATCTGTGGATGCTAGCACCAATTACCTAATTGTATGGCAAACTGAGCAATGTCAATGTGATCTGAAAACAACTGTGCTCTTATATTGTGAATCCCTTAAAAAATAATAAAAAAGAAATCGAATATGGACTCCACTCTGACCCCTGGAGACATGGCATTCTGATCTGCCTTAAAGATGAGGATATTGGGCACTATTCTCCCCTCCCTTAAGAGTTAGTCAAATTAGGCCCTTCAGTCTCCTAACCAGATTACCCCTCAGAAAAGCTGATTCACCTGAAGACATCTTAATGAGATGGGAAGAGCAATTATCTCCTTAATGAAATAATGTACTTATACCTCCCAGAAGCCCCCCAACTGCTGGAGTTGCTTGAATTCTTCACTGCTAAACCAAACCACTTTAATGAGTCCCAGCTCAAAAGTCCAAGCTTTCTTTTTCTTCTTTTTCTCTCTTTTTCAGACACCAGCCAAGGGCCTATGCATGCTTGTCTTGACACCTGGGTTTTCTCACTGTTTCTCCGAAGAGTCACCCGTCCTTTCTAAAGCTGCTTGCCCACCTCCAATGCTGAATTCCAATATTTCTGTATTCTAGCTCAAAAAAGTCCAACTTTTCCTTTTCTTTTTCTTTTTTTCCTTTCTGTGTCTTTTGAATACCCAGAACCCACACGTGATTTTTCTTGTACTTTGAGATCCTGTACTCTTTCCCTTGCCGTGTGGCTGCCTGCCACCATGAGGCTGACCTGCATGCTGGTTTAACTCGAATGTCAAGATGTTTTGTCTTCTCTTCTCCACTCTACTGCTTCAGAACAGCTGCTAGAATTTACAGCTCACCTTCCCTGGAGTTTTGCTTCTAAACTCTAATAAAATTCTCTGCACACTTCCATTTGAGTCCATTCTTAAATTATTTATTAATGAGACTAAGAATCCTAACTAGAGATCCCAGTTTCCCCAGTATCATCTGGCAATCAGGAAAGGAGTCCCCAAAGTCTTCAGTAACACTAAGGACCCACAAAGGGGACTCGTGATTCCTTGGAAACACTAACAGTCATGGAGGGCTGTTAAAGAAGCTCTTCTGAGGACAAGACTGGAGACCATATTCCAGGACTCAGGCAAGTTCCTTCTGGCAGCTAAAATCCTATTAGTCATCCTTTGTCTAAGATTTCTTTCTGGGAGATTCAATACCCAGACTTTATTTTCTGTACTGCCACAAGTATATAGTCGCTTTGCTTTTGTACTCTACATCCTAGGGAGAAAAAAAAGGCCAAGTCTCTACTTCCTCCTGTCTTAGACTCTTTCCCTTGAGAATAAAGGAAGGATACAGACTACACATTTAGGGCCTTTTTTCTTGGGCTCTTTTTCTATGTGTCTGTGGCTGATGGCCATATGGTAGGAAAAAAAGGGTACTAAATTTAACTGCCTATCTTCTTTTCTGAGCACAAGATTTCTTCTTCCCCATTCCACTGTCATTCCCTTGAATCAAACATCTGTTCTTGACCTCTGTTCAAAGTTAGTGGGCAAAAGAGGAACAAATAAAGTGGCTTTAGCAGGGCTGGGCACAGGGACCCCTGACTAGAATAAAGGGCACTTTCACTGCCTTTGATTACATGTACTATGCTTGTAGATAAGTGCAGGATCCAAAGACACTCAAGAATTTGCTTCATTCACTAGGTGTAAGCAGCACGTAATGCTGCATGCTACATGTTAAGTCATAGTTAATTGTTTTAGCAACTTGCTTTCTGAATGACTTGAATGCCCACCCAACCCAGAGGGCTTCAGATTTAACTGATTTTAGCCGACATCTCCTTGCATAAGGCTCTGAGGTCCACGCTGTAGAACACATTTTTTCCCATCTTCAGTTCTTCTATATGTTTCCAAAGCAGCAATGCAGATGCATGCTGGGCATACCCTCCCATGTTCCCAGGCCTTTTATGGCCTCCTACCTGATCAGCATCATGTAAAACCAAGGGCCAATGCCCAAGGAACCATGGGAAAGTCAATGTGAGATCATAAGATCCAGGTGACATCTTTTGGTCTTCTCTGACCTAATTAGGTTTCCTTCATCTTCATCATGGCAAGGTGTGGACTCTCTTTTCCTTCATAAGAGACCAAGAAATTCTTTACTTCCCATTTACAGCTATTCTTCTATGCCTGGCTACAGAACCTTTCTTATTTTCAGGACCAAATACCTGAGCCCACTTGCTCGTTTTCTACATGCAGTTTTTTCTCCTCTGAAACCTGTGCTAACCTAACTCAGGTGATCATTTTGCCAAAAAAAAACAAAAAGCTATAATGTTTTCTGGATGCCCCTGCTGTCATGTGATAAAGTCTACATTTCCTTTATCTGACTAAGGGAGAAGACCAGATCTCCATGATGGGTTCTTCTGTTCTTGAGACATTTTTATTAGTCATTTTATTTTATGCATATGAACATCTTGTCTGCATGTATGTAAGTCCACCACATGCATCCAATGCCTACAGAAGTCAGAAGAGAACATCAGATCTGCTGGAACTGGAGTTACAGATGGTTGTTAGCTACCATGTGGGTGCTGGGAATCAAACATGGATCCACTGGAAGAACAGCAAGTGTTCTTAACTGCTGAGCCATCTCTCCAGCCCCTTGGGACATTATTTTACCCAAAGTATCAACTGAGTCTTGAAAGGAGCTTAGAGATTCCACTGTACCCATGTCCCCATGTGTCTCTAAAACATTGTGGTTTTACAAGGAAGAAGGAATTAACGCCATATTTCAGAGAAGCAACCTTATCTTTTCTATGGGAAAAAATAATAATCAAGTAAGCAAAGCTTGATCCACATTGAACAAAGCAGCTTGTGAGTCCTGAACCTTGGCACTCCAGAAATTTAGTTTCCTCCAATAAAGGTAACTCCCAATTTCCATACTTTCAATCCTTACTCCCTACTGATTCCTATTAATTCACCTCCCAGATGTGTTCTCCACAACTTGGATAAACTTGACCCCCAACCCTTAAAAAGAAGAAATCATTGCCCTATACAGTATAACCAGGCAAATTAAGTCATTTGTTAAAGACTGATAAAGTGATTTGAATTTCAATACCATCCCCCAGTTACACAACCTTTTCTTCAAAATTGACCTAGCTGATCTTTTGTATGTTCAGCAGGCAAACTTGAAGTCCAAAGTCGATGAGGATTTTGGGGTTAGGTGAATGCCCAATATTTTTCCCCTTGCCCCATGTCAGCTAGGTCCAAGGAAATGACAGGACATCTCTCAAAAGGTCCTGCAAGCTCTGGTAAGCCATCCATCCTTTTCATCGGAAAGCCATGGAGACCCAGAGGTTGGACTCTAGGCTGTGTACATTCTATAAACAGGAGAGTCAATACTGAAGAATATTTCCTTGGTGCTTCCAAAGAAAGGATCTGACTCATCCCAGCTGATGACAAAACTGGCAAAGGGAAAACTAAAGGAACTAAGGGCTCTACCTAAATCCCAAGTAATCCTTAAGAACTGGATTTTCAACTGACCTTGCCAGGACACAGGAAAATGGTTTGTTTAGGTCACCTAAATGATCTCCAATACCCAGCAGGACAGTCTAGCTAAAGAGTAAAGCAATCATCAAGGATGCAAAAGAAAAAGAACTAGACTACACATTAGAAAGACAGTGATCCAGGTTTTAAAAGCTTCCCATTAAACCCTGAGTCTGGCTACTGACATGCCAGGTAGGATAATTACAACTGTGTCAGCTATAAGCACACTAAAGAACACTCATGCTTTTTGTAACTGAAAAAGAAATGCTATTTGCATGTTATTGATAATTCTACTATGTTTCTGTTGCTTCACAACATCTACAAAATTATTGTCAGACACCAAACTCTTTGGGGGAAACAGCTTTGAAACTGGATCTCTGGATCTGTATAGTAGAAATGAGTTATATATATTATATATATATTTTTTTTTGTCTTTTCAAGACAGGGCCTCCATGTAGCCTGTGCCACCACAACGGCTTATATCTATTATAATTTTAAGAAGTGATGTTGCTGGGCATAGCGGTGCTGCACTTTAATCCCAGCACTTGGGGGGCAGAGGCAGGCATATTTCTGTGAGTTCAAAGACAGCCTGGTCTACATACTGAGTTCCAGGCCAGCTGGGGCTATAGGGAGACCCTATCTCAAAAAGACCAAAAGGAAAAAAAAAAAAAGAAGTACTATACATCTTTGGGCTTTGTGTACTCAACTGCTAGTTAATTTATCTCCTCTTGTTTATAGTCTGTCTAACTAAAGATAATTTTACAACAGTCTATTTCCATCTATCTGGACCCCCTCAGTGACCCACCAAGGCTGAATGTCTGCAAGAATGAAGACCTTAAGCTTTTCTATGGTGAAAGTTAGGCCAGAAGTAACAAAAATGATTTGACATCCATCTTCTAGTATCTCAACTCTTTTTTTTTTTTTTTGAGACAGGGTCTCACCATGTCATATGAGTGACTTGGAACTTGCTAAGGAGACCAGGCTGGCCTCAAACCCAATGAAATCCACCTCCCTCTGCCTCTGGAATGCTGGAATTAAAGGTGGCATGTGGCATGACACTTGACAGGGTCTCAGCTCTTAAAAGGGAATGTTAAGTAGCTAGACAAGTACTAGCAGCTTGGAGGTCACTGAGAATGGCCTCTCTTATAAGGGCTTTGAACCCCACTTCTTATTTCCCTGGTAACAAAAGTTTTTAACTTTCTAATTCAAACAATGTTTTTCTAGCTTAAAAGTCAAATGTGAAACTAGTGCCATTTTGTCATTGAATAAAACATGAATGATAAATACTATTTTATTTCCATATCTATGTTTCATAGAAAGGCTTTCAAGCCCAATGATAAATTATCAGTGGCAGGATATGCTAGATCATAAACCCAAGTTGCTGCAGAGCAGAGCAAAGCCTGGAGAAAAGAACTTTCTTTGTAACAATGCATCACTGGTGAAATTATGCAACATAAAATCAAAAACTGAGAAGAGGATGATGTAGACAATAATGATGATGAAGGGCATGTGATGGGGATGGAATTAAAACGTGCTTCATTTCTATGCAATTGATCTGTTGAGATATGATTGTATGCACACAAACATCTACAATTCACATTAAGTCCATTTCATAGAAGACAAGAACCTAAAGAAATGCAAAGAATATATCTATCTGGGGAAAGAGAGAAGTATTATGAGATAAGAAGAATTTAACGTGGAACCTGGAGGTGTTGGCGAGATGGCTTAGCAGTTACGAGGACTGGCTGTTCTTGCAGAACTCCAGCACCCACATGGCAGCTAACAGCGTCAGTAACTCCAGTACCAGGGGCTCCAATGCCCTCTTTTGTCCTCTCCAGGGTGCTCTTACACACATGGAGGCATAACACTCATATACATTTAAAAAAAAAAAAAAAACATGTAAAGTGAAACTTAGAAGCCATCATAGGCGATAATTGGCAGGGAAAACTGAGAATGTCTAAGTGCTGATGTAGCAACTCAGAACTTTTTATCTGTTCTTTTCTCATTTTTCCATCTCTGTGGCTTTGCTCATCAGATTTACTCTTCTGAGTTTCCTACCCCAACCTCTTCACACCATACCTCCCCTAATGTTAGTGGAGCAGATGAATATCCTGGACTGGACAGCTCCAAAAGTGCAAATAATTACTTTTCAAAGTTGCACCATGTTTCTGCCATCATTGGATATCCTCAATGAAATCTGACAGTGTCACAATGATAATAGCTGACCAATATTCATTCATTTATTCAATAAAGGCAGTGAACTTCTAAGTGTGTGGATATATGTTAAGAATATACATATTAGAGCTGATATATGTTGTATTTAGCATGCATAATACAAGACTGATTTTAAGACAATAAATGTAGATAAAGTTATTGTGCTTCTTCTAAGGCATTAACAGATATTTCACAAAGCAGTCACAGCAATGTTGTTGTTCTGTGATGGTAGAACACAGGATGTCATGCAGCATAAGACAAGAATATGTCTGAATTATGAAGGTCAAGGAAGCTTCTCAATAAACACAAGCTGATTCTCTAAGGATGCCTAGGAATTAGAAAGTACAAAAATGCAATGGAAATACCAACATAGTAGAAAGCCTGTAGTTTTGCAGGAAAACACATCTGGAGACCTCAACCACTGGGAAGAGCCTGAAAAGGAATTGCCTCACAGTTGCAGATGAAAAGCTTACAATTACCTCAGGATTATGAGTTTATTGACAAAAAAAAAGGTCAAAGGAAGGGGTAGAAAAGCCAAGGCTTTCCTGGGGTCACTGAAAGAAAAGACTTCCACTGAGATTGCAGGCAAAGGATTTATTAGATAAAGGGAAAGGAGTCTGAGATAAAGGCTGCAGGATTTCAGTCTTTTGAAGCTGTGGCATCACTAATTAAGACTGGAGGTCAATCCACCAGAAATCAAAACAGATAAAGCTTCAGATGAAGGGGACTTATTTTCATGCAAATGTATCTTGAAATGCAAACTAAGAATAAAAAAATCAATAAAGATTGCAAAGGACTAGGAAATAAAAATGCTCTCTACAACAGGTGGCTAAGTGTGTTTCATGCAGATGGCATTCATCTGTGACACCCTGATTCCTTCTTTTAAAGTGTCACTCCAAATTTTGTCTGTAAAATATTAGCCTCACATATAGAATAAACTTTACAACCATCATTACTCCATTATTTCAACCAAACAAGCACAGAGAATCCACCAGTACAAAGAGAACAGCCTTTAACAGAATGGCTGTGCTGTGCACAGGATAAAGAAGAGCTTTGTTTAGGGATTCCGAGGAGAATAGACTTAAAGACAGTATATTTGACTCCAAAAATGCTGCTGCAAGCTTTACCATGGGCTGTAGGAAATGTGTTCTGTCTGCTCTGTTTAATTCTGGGGTTAAAAGCAGTAGTCAAATCATGACCACAAGGAGCTTTCTGCTCTGTTATATTACAGCTCACTTATTTCTCTTCGAATATTAAACAATGCCAAAAAAACTTTTAGTAATTTGGGATGAGATCCATTTTCATTTTACTCTTCTCCTTTTTAGGTTGTGAAATGACAGTTTGATATTCCAGGCTCCAAAGCAAAGCTTGGCAAATGGATTCAAGGGAGAAAAAAATGCAATGCTGTAGGGAAGAAAAAAAAAAGGTGTGCAATTAATTTTCCATAAGAAACTATGTAACTGGTTCTACACAAAGATGGTTATGTTTATCATCTATTCATTTCATACAGCCTTTGGAATTTTCCAGGACACTATAGGATACATACGATTGTATTGAAATTAGTTAATCCTTAGTTTTATTATGTAAAATTCAACTCCTATGTTCTATTTTAGCATTTTAAGTTAATATATAATTGTATACAGATTGAATATAAGAGAATATAGCATTTAGGAGGTAGCTCAGTCAGCAAAGTACTTGCCTCACAAGCATGGGTTAGATAGCCAGCCCCACATTTTAAAGGCCAGGTAGGATAAAGGTTTATATAATCCCAGTACAGGGACAGTGGATATAGATGGCTACCTGGCCAGCCAGCCTGGCCAAATCTGAATTCCAGGCCATTAGAGACCCTCAAATATTATATAGATAGCACCTGAAACATTTAAAGCTGATCTTTAACTTTCACATGTACCCCCAATACACAAACACACATGGACAGACACAAAATCACACACATATACAAGTATCAAACAATATAGTCACTAAAAAGTACAAGTTGGATAATCAGATTAGAGTTTGACTCTCACTCATTAGTTATGAACCCTGTTACTGTGAAATGTAATTTGACTTCACTTGGCTTTAGATTAATGATATTTTCTTATGATAATGTTAATAATTTCAAGATCCTGGTGCTTTTTGGAGAGTTCAGCAACATAAACCATATGAAAGCCCAGATGCATAATGAGTTTTCAGTAAGTGGGATCTATTGTTAATAGTGCTGCTAAATAAATGTTATCTTCTCAAGAGTTAAAAAGCTTTCTTTGGCTAATGGTCACCTTTTCATTCACATAATATTTTTTTAGGTACTTTCTGTATTTTATTCCATTGCAAAAAAAAAAAAAAAAGTCATTCCACATATGCGTATGGAATCCTAACTAATTCAAAGAATGAAATAAAACAGTTTATTGAAATTATACTTGTTGAGTACATAGAACCTGATTAAAAGCTGGAAGTTGTTCAATAAGGCCACCTCAGTAATTCCCTCACCACAAACCTTCTCACATACCTCAAGAAACCAAATGGAAAACACTCCAAGGAATCAAAATAAGCCCAGCTGCCTTGTTTAAGACCAAACATGGTAGGGAAAGTAGGCTGCAAAAGAATGACTCGTTTCAAAGCTTTCTTTCAAATCCTGGCTTAAAAAGTGAATGCAGCTGACAGATAATCCAGTTCTGGACTAGCCGTGTGCTATGGACACCTCTCTCTTCCATTTAAATGGCTGTCAGAAATACCTCTAAAGTAATCTTGTGATTATGCCTTTCAAGAACAGTATGAGAGATGTGTTATACAGACTGGACTCATGTATTTTTGTTCTGTTTAATTTTAGATTACTCCAAAATATACATCTCTACAGTCCACACATATACCAGGTTTACAAAGTCTGAAAATAAACAATAGGTTAATTAAAAACCACATTTAGGGATTCGCAGTTTAACAGTAACCTTGCATGCAGGTTTAAAAGACATTTAACTTTACATTCCTAAATTACACAGTCTGCTGAGGTATGGACCCATGTATTTAAGGGGCTTCTATGGAGATTAAAATATTCCTTTTGATTTTACAAAATCCACCATCAGTGTAAGAGAAACTGAGAAATTAACAAGCATTTTGAATGCTATGTGTTTGTGAGAAAGGGGCGGGGGGTGGGGAGAAGTTTAATGTAATACTATAGAAATTTGTAATGTTATAATTACCAGGATGAAAAAATAGACAATAAAATAGAAATGCAATTTTGTCATCTAGTCACGTGACTGGGAATTAATGTTCATAATATGTAAAGAACTAAAAAAATTAGACAAGAGAACAAACATTAAAATTAATAAGTGAGAAAATGAACTGGACAGAGAATTCCACTTCAAAGAAATAGAAATGGCCAATAAATGCATGGAAAAAATGTTGAACATGTTTAGCTATCAGAAAAATATAAATCAGACTACACTGAGATTCTTTCTTGTTCCAGTCAGAACAGTTGTCATCAAAAAGAAGCAAAAACTCAAAACAGAAGACACCAAATTCTGGCAAAGATGCAAGGAAAATTAACTCCTACACATTGCTGATGAGATAGTAAATTAATTCAGCTCCATGGAAAACAGTGTGGTGATTCCTTTTAAAAAGATAAAATTATATATTACTCTAAAAGATGCATACATACCCACTATCATACACCAAAAACCCAAAGTCTGAAAATAAATGGTAGGTTAGTAATATAATATAGTAATATAAAATTAAAAAGGAAAAATGAGAATCAAGAAATATAAAATGGAAATAACATACAGTTTATTTTCAGAAGATACAATTTTAACATAGGTGTGATGTATCAGGCTGGTGTAACTTAGCCTTTCTGGCTGCTTAATGACCACACTTAACACCCATACCAATTTGGCTGGGGGAACTAAGGGATAACTTTGTTCCTTGCCTGCAGAGGTCAAATAAGTCTTAGGTGACTATGCATGGGGGCATCTCTTGAAATGTCCTGCAAATATGGGTCACCAGTCTTCCTGTTCAGGGAGATCCCCTAATGGGACTTCAGCCAGTGTCCAGTCTATAAAGTTTGCTCATGTTTCAAAAAGAGAAGCCTGGTCTAGCAAGACCTGATTTTTGTCCTCAAGTGGATAGAACTGGTAAATGAAAAGCTGAAAGGAGTTTCCCATCATTTCCCCAACAGGAAATGATGGGAAAAAGCCTAAGTAACAGAAAGAATGGAGCAAAAATAGACTATCAAGACTGCAAGATAACATGGAAGAACTGGAATGTTCAACAAAGATTATGGAAAAAAAAAACAAAAAAACAAAACAAGAGCAGAATGTGGGACACCAGGAGTGGAATAATGAGGAAATGTGGGACACCATGAAAAAAACCAGACCTATGCATTATAAGTGTAAAGAAGAATCCCAGGATAATGGTATTGACCTGATCTTCAACAGAATTATAGAAGAAAATTTCCCCAAATTGAAGAATGACATACCCATACAAATACAAGAAGCACATAGAACACCAAATAGACAAGACCAAAAAAGAAATACCCCATGCCATATTATAGTAAAAACACTCCATGCTCAAAACAAAGACAGACCACTGAAAGCCATAAGAGAAAAACAAGTCACATTATAAAGGGAAGCCCAAGATGCGCACCATGCCGCACAAGACCAGTGTGCACCCCACTGGGTGAGCAGACTTCACTTGTGTCCTACAGAACACCAGCCTGTAAAAGTCCAGGTGAGGCCTGCCTGCCTAGGGGTTTGGGCAACCCTGTACCCCATGGAGGCCTGGTATTGCAAATGAAAATTAAAATCACTCTCAGATATCATCTCACTCCAGTATGGCTAGCTAAGATCAAGAAAACAAAAGATAACAGATGCTAGAGACTTTGTGGGGAAAGGGGAACACACATCCACTGCTGGTGGGAATGTAAACTTGTACAACCACTATGGAAAGCAGTGTGGAGAACCCTTAAAAGACTCAGAATGACCCTGCCACCTGACCCAGTCATACCACCCCTGGGTATATAGCCCAAAGACTCATCCTACCGTAAAGATACATGCACATCCATGTTTATTGCAGCTCTCCTCACAATAGCAAAGAGCTGGAACCAACCCAAATGCCCCTCAACAGACGAGTGGATGACAAAAATGTGATACATCTACACAATGGAGTACTATTCAGTGGTAAAGAAAGATGGCATTATTAACTTTTCAGGTAAATGGATGGAGCTTGAAGCCATTATGCTAGCAAAGTAACACAGTCCCAGAAAGACAAAAAGAGAATGGTTTCCCTCATTTATGGATGCTAACACCAAATCCCCCACACTAAATGCAAGCTGAATGACATTGTTGTTATATTTCTGTTTATCTGAAAACAACTATGTTGTTATAATGTGAATCTCTCAACGGGCTCTAGAATCCATCCACCAATTATTTTCAGACTGTAATTATTGTATATGGGTGGAGAGTATGTATCCATATTTTAGAGTAATATAAAATTAATGGAGGAAAATGTGAATTCCTAAACATAAAAAAGACTGAGTGAAAGATGCAGGACAGTTATGGCAGAATGCATGATCTGGGGTAGGGTGGGGTGGGGTGGGGGGAAGGGAAAGGGGAATATGCCTGAATTGAATTAAAAAATGATATATGAAATACACATTTCATAAAAACAGAAGTGCGGGCAGGAGAGATGGCCTAGCAGTTAAGAGCACTGTCTGCTCTTGCAGAGGACTAGGGTTCGATCCCTAGCACCCACATGGTCGCTGAGAACTGTCTTTAACTCCAGTTCCAGGGGAACCCGATGCTCTCTTCTTACCTCCACAGCAGTGTAAGACATGGGTGCATAAACCTACATGCAGACAGTACATTCATACACATACAAAATAAATAAAATTTAAAACATTAATAAAAAACAGGAGTGCACAGAGCTTAGATCAAGAATTTCCCAGGACCACCTGAAGCACAGGTAGGAGCTGGGCATTTCAGCCAGGCAGATTGTTTGGTTTGATTCCTCTTGTGTAGCTGTGGGGACGGAGTCATCCTACTAGCTGATATAAAAGGTGGGCCTGTTGCCACTGTGAGACTTGAGTGCACAGAGCTTAGATCTGGGATTTTCCAGGACCACCTGAAGCACAGAATACACCCCCCCCACCAACTGGAATTGCTGAGGTAGTGTCCAAGTGGATTCTTTGGAGAACCTTTAGAACAGAAAGGAAAGAGTGAGTTAGACTTCCAATAGAAAGCCTAAAGACAAGTCAACACTCCATAAGCAAGGAGGAAAACAAATCAATCAAACAAATAAATAAACAAGGAAGGCCTCTGAAGGAGGCAAGCAAAGCAAGCATTCAACAGAGTGAAGAGGCATTTGGGATTCCCACTGCAATACAGGCAAACAGAAACCCACATGCCAGGGACATGAAGAAGGGACAACATGGGAAAGGTGCAAGATAATTCCAGACCAAGCTCTACCAACCCTGTGGAAGATTCCTACAGTAAGATCCCCCTGGGGATGGCCTAGGACACAGATCTTAGAAGAACAGTTGTGGCCATACTCAAAGAAATCAAAGACTATAAAGAACAAGTCAGAGAACTAAGGAGAAAATGGTTAAAAACACTCAAGAAGGACCTAAAGAGAGAGAAAGACAAACTCTGGAAGGAAGTAGAAACACTGAAAATATCCCATGTTGAAAAAGAAAAGAAACCAACCAGTGGAGCAAAGAGCTACAGGAAGAGATTGAGAAGCTCCAAAAGGAAGTGGAAATACTAAAGAGATCACAAGACGAAATGAAAAAGGAAATTAAACACTCATCCAATCAAGAGGAAAGGAATGGAAAAAGCCTCAGAAGTAGAATGGAGGAAGCAGAACAAAGAATATCAAACCTGGACGATAACAGAACAACTAAAAACCTCAAGTAAAGATTATGAAAAATTTAAAAATACATACAAGTGGAATAACCAGGAATTATGGGATACTATGAAAAGATCAAACCTCCACATCGTAGGAATAGATGAAGGAGAAGAATCCCAAGAGAATGGTATTGATCAGATCTTCAACAGAATAATAGATGAAAATTTCCCCAAACTAAAATAAGACAAACCCATACAAATACAAGAAGCACATAGAACTCAAACAGACAAGATCAGAAAAGAAACTCTCCAAGCCATATCATAGTTAAAATGCTGGAAACCCAAAACAAAGATGAAATTCTGAAAGCCACAAGAGAAAAACAAGGTACATATAAGGGGAAACCTATCAGAATTAAAACTGACTTCTCAGTGCAAACTATGAAAGCAAGAAGAATGTGGAGAAAAGCATTCCAAGTGTTAAAGGACTACAGATGCCAACCCAGGTTACTATACCCAGCAAAAATGTCGATTATAGTTGAAGGAGAGAGAAAAATCTTCCATGACATAAACAAGATGAAAAAATACATGTCTGAAAAACCAACCCTTCAGAGAATACTTGAAGCAATTCAAAGGACAGAAGAAAGAAGCAACTATCCCCAGGCACCTAGAAAGAGAAATCAATAAAAGCATAACTGCAGAAGTAGAAATCTAAACCAAAAATGCAAATGGATAATAAGGTGAAAGGAAGCAACACACACCTATAAGTTATAACTTTAAATATTAATGGACTAAACTTCCCAATCAAAAGACATAGACTGAGAGATTGGATTAGGAAACGGAACCCATCTATAGGCTGTCTACAAGAAATGCATCTTACCTTCAAGGATAGGCACCACCNGTGGTCTTGTAGATAGTAGGGCTTATCCTGGTTGATAATGAGCTTTATTGCATCATGTTTCTGATAGATGCATGAAATTATTTCAATTTTTTTTGTATAGTGGAGGTTTCTTTGTGTCCCAGTATGTAGTCATTTTGGAGAATGTTCCATGGGGTTTTGAGTAGAAAGTGTATCTCTTTATTAGGGTGGAATATTGGTAGATGTCTGTGATGTCCATTTGGTGTGTCATATCATTCAGTCAGATGTCTTCTGTTTATTCTTTGTCTTGTTGACCTGTCCAAAGGGCTCAGTGGGGTATGAAGTCCCCACATGAGTGTACTGGAGTTATCTGTGCCTTGTGGTCCTGGAGAATTTTGTCTTAAAAGTTGGGTGCACCACAGTTTGGTGCATATATATCATGATTGTGAAATCTTCATGGTCAATTGTTGCTTGATAAACATGTAAATGGTCTTCTTTGTCTCTTCTGATTTTTTACTTTGAATTTCATTTTGTCTGAGTTAAAATAGCAACCCATGCTTCTTTTTGGGTACCATTTGCTTGGAATATTTTTTTTTTTATCCTTTCACTTTAAATACATGTCTGAAAAACCAACCCTTCAGAGAATACTTGAAGCAATTCAAAGGACAGAAGAAAGAAGCAACGTATCCCCAGGCACCTAGAAAGAGAAATCAATAAAAGCATAACTGCAGAAGTAGAAATCTAAACCAAAAATGCAACTGGATAATAAGGTGAAAGGAAGCACATCACACACCTATAGTTTATAACTTTAAATATTAATGGACTAAAACTTCCCAATCAAAAGACATAGACTGAGAGATTGGATTAGGAAACGGAACCCATCTATAGGCTGTCTTACAAAAGAAATGCATCTTACCTTCAAGGATAGGCACCACCTTTAAGTGAAAGGATAGTAAAAAAAAATATTCCAAGCAAATGGTACCAAAAAGAAAGCATGGGTTGCTATTTTAACATCAGACAAAATGAAATTCAAAGTAAAAGAAATCAGAAGAGACAAAGAAGACCATTACATGTTTATCAAAGCAACAATTGACCATGAAGATTTCACAATCATGAATATATATGCACCAAAGCTCTGTGCACCAAACTTTATAAGACAAAATTCTCCAGGACCACAAGGCACACTATTTAACTCCAGTACACTCATAGTAGGGGACTTCAATACCCCACTGACCCCTTGGACAGTTCAACAAGACAAAGAATAAACAGAAAGACATCGTACCTGATATGATATGACAACACCAAATGGACCTAAGGATATCTACTAATATTTCCACCCTAATAAATAGAGAATACTACTTTCTACTCAACACCCCAGGAACATTCTCCAAAATTGACTACATACTGGACACAAGAAGAAACCTCCACATATACAAAAAATTGAAATAATTTTCATGCATTCTATAGACAGCTACACATGATGCATAAAGCTCATTATCAACACCA
Organism: Rhizomys pruinosus; assembly: GCA_009823505.1. Classification (NCBI taxonomy): domain Eukaryota; kingdom Metazoa; phylum Chordata; class Mammalia; order Rodentia; family Spalacidae; genus Rhizomys; species Rhizomys pruinosus. The sequence continues at coordinate 235,003 of VZQC01003653.1, forward strand.
GGATAAGCCCTACTATCTACAAGAACACATGGACACTAAAAACACACTCTTGAATAATGAGTGGGTCAAGCCTGGAAATACTGTGCAGCAGTGGCAGCATATGTCTGTATATCCCAAATCTAATTGGCTATTAGCTCTCTCCTTGAAGGAATAACCCACGGCTGATGCCACAAGCTTACATCCTCTATGGTTAGGAGATGTTTATAAACCACACGAAGACCCTGTCATACTTAACAGAAGAAAATGTAAATCATGAATTAACATACCATCCAAACATCTGTGTCTATACCAAAGAAAAACTACCATAAACATAGTAGTACTGTTTAAATACCATATATATCTACATTGTGTGTGCTTCATTAGTAGGTCGAAAGGCTATATATTATACTGTTTAAATACCTAAAATATCTAATTGCATTGTGCTTCATTAGTAGGATCGAAAGGTTATGCCTGGACAAGCTGGCAGCCCATTGAACGAAAACAGCCAGAACTGACTAGAGACCAAGAATCAGCTCCAGAGAAAGTAAGTGTTTGCTTCTCATCCACCTGTGCCCCTTTCTCAAGCCTAGGGAACAATCTGTGGAAGAGGGGTTGTGGTAGAATGTAAGGGCTTTGATTGGGGTTAATGGTGAAACTACAAACAATATAGACTGGGAACACTCATTTGATCAACTTGATTGAACATACCAAGCCCCCCCTGCTGGATGGTGGGACCCATGAGCGGTGTGGGTTTGGCACAACTGCCTGCAAATTGGTTTTACATGAAGGATTGCTTGTACTCACAAATTATCCCTTATTGTTAAAAAAAAAATGAAACAAAACAAAAGAAAAAAAGAGAAAGATGCAGAAAACTTACAGCAGAATGCATGATCTGGGATGGGTAGGGGTGGGGTGGGGGGAATGGAAGGGGGAATATATGCCTGAACTGAATGGAAAATGATGTATGAAATACACAAAGCATCAATAAAAAAGATAATTAAAAAAAAAAAAAGAGAAAAAAAAGATTCCTGGAAACTGAAATGCCAATGATAATACACACAAAAAAACCTATGATACTTTTTTAATTAATTTTATTTATTTCTGTTTATGTGTATGAATGTACTTGTCTTGCATGCAAGTTTGTTGCAGCCGTGTAACATGCAATGCCGCAGAGGTCAGAAGAAGGTGTCGGATTCCCCTGGAACTGAGTTTCTCCTCGAATTGGAGTTTAGTTTTTGTGGGTGCTGGGGATCGAACCCAGGTCCTCTGCAAGAGCGGTTGGCACTCCTAACCACTAGGCCATCTCTCCAGCCCCAGGGATACTTTAAAAGCAGTCCTAAGAGGTAAGTTTATAGCCTGGGTGCCTACTTTAGAAAAACGGAAAGAGCACAAGTGAACGATCTAACACTGCAGCTAAAAACACTTTAGAGACAACAACAGATGAACCCTAAATGCAACAGACAGGAAGAAATAATAAAAATCAGAGCAGAAATCAATGAAATAGAAACTAAAGAAAACCATACAAAAAAAAAATCAATGAATCCAAAAGTTGGTTCCTTGAGATAATAAATAAGATAGACAGACCTCTAGCCCAGTTAAACAAAAGAAAGAAGGAACAAATCCAAATCAATACAATCTGTGATGAAAGGGGAAATATCACAACAGACAATGAAAAGGAATCATTCCTACAGGAATACTTCAAAAACCTATACTCTACTAAGTTTGAAAACCTAGAAGAATTGGATGAATATCTGAAATCCTAGGAATCACCAAAGCTCAACCAAGAAGAGATCAACAGCTTAAACATACCCATAATATATGAAGAAATTCAAGGTGTAATAAGAAACCTCCCAAGTAAAACAAAGCCCAGTTCCAGACAGTTTCACAGCAGAATTCTATAAAACATTTCAAAAAGACTTACAACCGTTATTATTCAAATTGTTTAGAAGGATACAAACAGAGGAGAATCTCCCAAGTTCCTTCTATGAAGGTAGCATCACTCTAATATAAAACCAGGCAAAGATACAACCAAAGAGGAGAACTATAAACCCACTCCCTAATGAACACAGATGCCAAAATTCTAAACAGGATACTTGCAAATCACATACAGACCCACATCAAAGAAGATCATCCATCATGACCAAGTTGGATTCATACCAGAAATCAGGGATGGTTCAACAACAAAAAATCAATAAATATCATAAACAATAATATGACTGAAAGAAAAAAAACCACATGATCATCTCAACTGATGCAGGAAAATCCTTTGAAAAAATCCAGCATCCCTTCATGCTTAAAGTCCTAGAGGGAATTGCATCTGGAGGGATCATTCCTCAATGTAATCAAAGACGTATACAGGAAACCCACAGACAATATCATCCTTGTGCTGGATAGCTTTAGTGTCAACTTGACACACCTGGGTTGAGGGAGACTCAATTGGGGAATTGGCTCCATTGGATTGGCCTGTGGCCAATCTGTGGAGTATTGTCTTGATGATCGAGCAGTGATGGGAAGGCCTAGCCCACAATGAGTAGTGCTACCCTGGGCAGGTTGTTGTGTACTGTATAAGAAGGCAGGCTGGGCATGAGCCAGGGGAGCAAGCCAGTGAACAGCTTTCCTCCATGGCCTGTGCTTTAGGTCATACCTCCAGGTTCCTGCCCTGAGTTCCTGCCTTGGGCTCCCTGAGTGATGAACTGTGACCCAGGAGATGTAAGCTGAATAAACCCTTTCCTCCCCAAGTTGGGGTCAGTCAGAGTGTTTTGTCACAGCAACGGAAGACAAACTACAACAGAAATTGGTACCAGAAGTCGGGTATTGTTGTGACAGACCTGACCTTGGTGTTTTGGGGATGGATTGTGGAGGTATTTGAAACTTTGGGCTGGGAAGATCATTGGATGCCTAAGGATTGTTGCCGTGGAGCTTGGAGCAGTTTTGCTGAAGGAGTTGTAGAAGATGGAGGCCTGGCTGTAAAGTTTCTAGTTTCAAAGGTGGAGCAAAGATCATCAGGACTGTGTAATCTGTGGGTTCTGGTCAGCTGCGCTGAAGAATCAGCTGTAAGTAACAAGAGACCAGAACTTGAAGGGAAATCTTTGTTGTACTGGACAATTGATGCTGGTTAGCTGGAGCTGGAAAATCAGCTGTAGTAACAAGAGAACAGCATCAATGTGGTCAAATATACTTGAAAGACTTTCCTCAGGGTCAGCGTATCGCAGAATGCGTGGATCCAAGGATTAATAGATCCTGGAGCCGTCCAGTCTCGAGCCCAGTATAGCGATGTTTGGTAGTGTGATTCGATATAGGCCTCGCTATCTATGGGTTACTGATGTTGATTATTTGATTGTGGTGGGTCACGAGGTGTGATTGATGACTATAGCGATGTGGTCATTTGCACTGTTGATTGAGTTCAGTGGTGAATAACCATTTGTGTGGAAGTGTCCATTCGGTTTGCAGTAAGCTCATGTTATTGCAGGCGGGTCATGGAGGGAGAAAGCTTTTTTACGGCTATGCATCCATGGAGAGGTCAGATGATGGACTCCATTAATTGGTGTTGAGGTTTACCTGCCTCAGTTGTCAGATGCTGACCCTCTAGCTTTTTTTGAAGAGTCACTTGTACCTGGGTTTGGGTTAGTTTATTGTTACCACCAAAGTAGCATGTCTGTGGTTTCTTTTTGTTCACCCGTGCTGTTGGAATGTAAGTTTGTCGTGATGATATCGTGTATGGGTCCTGGGCTAGAGATGAAGACTGATGTGTGCCTACGTATGACGAGCATGAGTCTTCTATGAAGGGGAGTTGCTTGAAACCTTGTTTAGCCTCATTAAATGATCATGATATGAATCTCTCATACTACTGCCTTGAGCTACTGCTGACTGTAGGTTTGGGTGAATTTGAGTTAGTGTCTCTGAATTCTTCCCTTTGAAATATTAGACTAGTTACTTGGATGGATTACAGCAGCCCACAGTTAATAGAATTTTATTAGACTGAACTTTTAAGTGTGGACATTTTAAGGACTGTGGGCTTTTAAGTTTGTACTGTCTTATGTTGTGGTATTAATTTTAACATCATACTTTTGGGATAAGCAACTGGAAAGGTGGTGGTGTATATAGTGATTGTGTTTTGTGTGTCAAGTTGACAATGGGGTCATTGTGCTGGATAGCTTTTAATGTCAACTTGACACAACCGGGTTGAGGGAGACTCAATTGGGGAATGGCCCATGGATTGGCCTTGTGGCCATCATCTGTGAGTATCTTGTCTTTCTATAGGTATATAGCAGTGTTTGGAGGCCCCAACCCATCATATATCTCGAGTTAGTGCGTACTCCTGTGCGTATTGAGGTTCTTTTGTGTATCTAGTGTTCTTATAGAATATGACAAGCTTGAGTGCAAGGACGTCTCAGTTTCTGGAGTGATTATCCAGTGATTACAAGTCTTTATCTCTCATTCGCGCTGATTGCTTAGCTGAATTAAGATCAGTGAAGTCCTCTACAGCCTTGCCGCTCTTTAGTCTTCCTGTCTACTTAGCTCTCCTGGACCTGTGAGTAGTGAATCGTGATATCCCCTCGAGAGAATGTAGTGTCTCGCACAAGTTAGAACCCTTTCCTGTGCCCCAATATGTTTGGTGTGTCAGGCGAAGAGATGTTTGTACACATGTCTCCAATGGGGTTGATGGAAGACAAACTACAACAATTCTCGATATAATGAGGGAAAAAGATGACATGATAGTCTTATCTTTCTCTTTATTGCAAAGGTGTAGTGTGGGAGGTAGGACAGTTAGGCATAGGTTGCATCCCCTGTCGACCACCCTCTTAAAATAGTGCGTTAAAATGCGAGCTTTGTTAGCTAGCGATAATGTAAGAAAAAGGAAAAATCTACGAAGTGTGAGTGTGTACTAGTATATGTGAGTAGTAAGATGAGAGTGCGAGTTATTCCCTGTCTTTGCAGCCATGATGATCTACATTTGGTTTTTACTTAAATGGTGCCTTGTGCTTACAACCAAAGAAACTTTGCACACCAGCACCCTGAGATCCCTCACCTAATGGAAGGCAAATGACTCAAAGGATGCTTCGCAGACTAATAATATGGCATGACCCCACAAACATTAATATACCTGAGAAGTAAGCTATAAGTGGCAAGTCATCTTTTTCATTTCTAGTCGAGCCAACAACATATGCAAAAAAGTGAACGCAAGTAAGATCGAAAAATGTAAGACCTTTCTTTCACATCGAATACGAGGATTGTTTAGGCCCTACGACAAGCATAAATTGCAGATTAAAATGCCTAGGATGACACAAATATACCGTAACCAAAGTTACCACATGACTATTAGTATGAATTTACTCTTCATTAGCAGGTCAAATTTTATCCTTTAGATAATTATGATTAAACCGTATGAAGATAAGGAATTTAATTTGGAAAGTCGTTATTATAGTCTGAAATGCGTCTTAGAGAGAAATATGAAAAACCTCTTTTGCCTTGAGTGCTCCTTAAGGAGGTTTATGGCAAATTTACTATATGATTGAAATGTAATTTTTTCATACTTGGTCCAGATTTTATAAAAAGATGATGTGCTCTCGATGCCCTTCACTTAAGTGTGAAGTACAAAAAATTGGGCTTATTTTTCTTTTAAATAGAACACGAATGTAATGCAAATCCCAACTTAAAAATAACACCGCATAGAGTTTCTCTCATATTCTTATCCTCCGAGTGTCTCACCAAGAACATGTCCTCTAGTGTTTCCTTAATGTTCATGGGATTGGAAGTTCAGTCTATATTAAGGATCTAAATTATAGTTGCCCGCACAAGATGATAAATGAATATTCCTAAATTGTCCACACCAACCTTGCTCAAGAATAAATTAGAGGTGAGCTTACTAGTTTTGCCTATTTGAACGAGTTGCGTAGGGGATTTTGCTACTTTTTCCACAGTTATTACATTTTCAACTAACTTAAGACTTTCCCTTCGAACACTGTTTGATGGATACAGATTAGTGGTCCTTCCATTATTCCCTCCTGTCCTATCAGTATGAAAATTGACCCTTCCCAAAGTCAAATGCTTGAAGGGCTGGTTTTCTGGAAACATAAGAGATTACTGTTTGTAATTTTCAATTTACATATCATAAGAACAGAAACGCGTTGTTGTCCTTTTCTCCTTTGACAAACCTCATAATAGAATTTTTGGGACTGAGTTAACAAGTAATCAGGAGTTCTGGCACAATACAATTATATCATTTAGAACTGCTTGAAATAACTTTGGAGCATCCAAGCATCTATCTAGAGTTCTGCATGTTCACCCCTCTCGATACCCAACCTTAAAGAAATCCACCGGGGCCTACCTGAAATGGAGGATGTACCCATCAATATGGTAAGAAAGTATATTCAGTCAATCTTCTATATTACATGTTAAATTTAGGTCCCGTCTTTCATAAAAAAAAATCATATTTTAGATATTACCTATCAATTTGAATGTGAGTAATGAATTGTGAAAATTTTAAAATAGCCTTCCTTTATCTCTCTTACTTCTACAAACTTGTTATCAAATAAAGTGTCTTATTACGCCGCAGGATGTTGCTACAGTATAAAAGTCACAAGACAATGGCCTTTACACGAAAACATCAATACCGATAGGCTGACTGCACACGACTACCATTTTTGTCACCCTGCCTATCTTATGTCAAAGTGTAGAGATGTCTATATGGCCACAGCTATCAATCACCGATTTGATGTGCATATTCTATACAGAACCATTCAATAAGAATTTGTTTTCCTGGGATACTGATTGTCATGTGACTTCAACTCTCCCGACATGGATATATATCCTAGATTACCCCACATCTCCCAAAACATCTGTTGTGTATCCTACAAAGTTCATGATGTCAATTTTCTTTACCTTACCTTTTCCCAATAGAAACTCCCACATATTAGTAACCTGTTTAGGATGTAAGAAAGATGAACCCTAAATTTAACTACTCAATTTAATACCCACATCCAATCACAGTGTGTGTGAATTAGGAATACCTATATATCTTAATTGCTTGGGTATTGTCTGGGTTTTTTTCATGTTTCCAGCTATACCCGGATTCGAAAGCCGCCATTAATTCTCGTTAAGAGAAGTGAACTAATAATTGTTTTTGTAACTAAATGGTACAATGTAGTAAAAGGCTGAAATGGACGCTCATGATGATAGAAACAGCCAAGAAGTGACCAGAAGTCCAAGGACAAAAGCAGTGCCCGTAGAGTAAAAGTACGTAGTGTTTTGCTGTCTCAAACACTTGCCCTTTGTCTAAGCCTACGGAATATGAAGCTGTCTACGAAGAGGTTCGGTAGTTAGATGTAACAGGTGCTGCTAGGTTATTTGGCACTTGTGTGTCGCAATAACGGTGTAAGTGAAGCTCTTACAGCATGTTTATTAGCCCTGGGGATAAACGTTGGCTCATGTGAGTGAGTTCATACCCTGATTTTGAACCACTACCAAACGTCCCCGACAACTTGTTGATGGGTGGACTTCAAAGAGCTGCCTGTTTGGGTTATGGTACATCATTCCTTGAGCTGAACTTTGAACAAATTGGCTTCTTATCTCATTCGTAAGGATTGGGCGGTATAGCGTAGATAAATTATCTTAACACACGTGTATTGGCTAAAATATAATTGAAATTAGATATTATCACCTTGTAAGAAAGATTTGTCATGTAAGGCGAGGAGGTTTAGTAGGACACCAAGCTATATTTGCTAAAAATGATGTATCTCGGATTTGGGGCCTGAGTGGTCCGGAAGTGTATGGTGGCGACAATGGTAGATGGTGATAAGTATAGCAATTAGTGCCTCCTTTGAGAGTCCTATCTTTTGAAGTGGGCTGCATCATGTAGAAATTGATTTGTATCGTTTATATCCATTTTATCTATAATTATATTGAGACATGCTAAATAAGTTAATAAAACAAAATTTTTCTGAATATCAATAAATTGAACCCTGTTTAATCAGAAATAGTAATATAATTAACTTAGATTCCTCACGGAGTGATGATATATCCCCCCCCCACAACTAACATCCGATAGTCCAAATGAGAGATATCAAAGTTTGGCCAGTCCCAGACTTACAGATTCATCTTATGGAAGCTATTAGGTTATAATAGTGTTATCTTCCCTAAAATCAGTGTATCAAAGCCCAAAGAGAAGCTGCGTCATTGAGGATATTTATTAAAATGAAAAAGTCCACAATTGACAAAAAATGGGCTTGGCTCACCTCTAAATCTCATAGTCAATTGTGAAGACTTCTGTACACAAAATCAAATCAATCAAAGAATTCTTGCACCAATGCTGACTGATCTGAGAGATTTATAAGAGAGAAAACCTCTTTATAAAGCCTGCGAAGTAGGCCCGGACCTAACTGGCTTCATCCTACTAGATACATGCGGTGCACCAATTTAGTTCTAATTTCCAAAAAAAGTATATAAACATCTCAAAAAAAAAAAAAGAATAAAGAAAACAAATGACCCACTCAAAAGATAGAGCAAAGAGCTGAACAGACTTCACAAGTGCAGAATTAGAGATGGCTAAGGAACATCTTAAAAAGTGTTCAACTTCCCTAATAATTAAGGAAATGCAAATTAAAAGCACTTTAAGATATCATCTTACTCCAATAAGACTGGCTAGGATCAAGAAAAAAAAATGATACCAAGTGCTGGAGAGGTTGTGGGGAAAGGGGAACACTCATCCACTACTGGTAAAAATGTAAACTCATACAGCCACTATGGAAAACAATGTGGAGAACCCTTGGAAGACTTGGAATGAACTTGCCACCTTACCCAGCTATACCACTCCTGGGTATGTACCCACAAGACTCATCTTACTACAGAGATACATGTACAGCCATGTTTATTTCAGCTCTCTTCACAATTGCAAGGAGCTGAAACCAACCCAAATGCCCCTCAACTGATGAGTGGATAGAGAAAATGTGCTACATCCACACAATGGAGTTCTATGCAGAGTTAAAGAAAGATGACATCATGAACTTTGTAGGTAAATGGATGGAACTAGAATATATCATGCTGAGTGAAGTAACACAGTCCCAGGAAAACAAACGATGAATGGTATACATCATCTGTGGATGCTAGTACAAAGTACCTAATTGTATGGCAAACTGAGCAATGTCAATGTGATCTGAAAACAGCTGTGCTTTTATACTGTAGAATCCCTAAAACAAATAAACAAATAAAGAAAAAAGAAATATACAAACATCAATAAAAAATCAAAATATTTCAATAGGTAAATAAATAAATAAATATATAAATAGAAACCCATCAGAATTACAGCTGACTTTTCAGTGCAAAAGATGAAAGCCAGAAGAGCTTGGACCAAAGTATTCCCAGTTCTAAATGACTATTGATGCCAACCCAGATTACTTTACCCAGCAAAAATATCTATTATAGTTGAAGGAGAAAGAAACACCTTTCATGACATAAATAAAATTAAAGAATTTTATGTCCAGAAAACCAGCCCTTCAAAAATACTTGAGTCAATTCAATGAGCAGAGGAAAGGAGCCACTATTCCCAAACAGCAAGGGAAAGTAATTAATGAAGGTATAACTGTGAAAATACAAACCTAGACCAAAAGGCAAACAGAAACTAAATTGATGGGAAATAATATACATCTCTGAATAATAACCTTAAATATAGACTGAACTTCCCAACCAAGAGACACAGACTGGGAGAATGGATAAAGAAATTGAGTCCAACTTTTTGTTGTCTATAAGAAATCCATTTCACCTTCAAGGACAGACACCATCTTAATCTGAAAGCATGAAAAAATTATTCCAAGTAAATGGTACCAAGAAGCAAGCAAAAGTTGCTATTCTCATTTCAGACAAATAGACTTCAAATTAAATTCTTATCAAAGGAAAAATTAACCATGAAGATTTCACAATCATGAATATATATGCAACAAATGCTGCTGCAACAAACTTCATAAACATAATTCTTCAGGACTTTAAGGCACAGATTAATCCCAGCACACTAATAGTGGGGGACTTCAATGCCCCACTGTGCCCATTGGACAGGTCAACTGGACAAAGAATAAACAAAGAGACATCTGAGCAGAACAATACAATACACCAAATGGGTCTAACAGACATCTACTGAATATTCCACCCAAACATCAAAGAACAAACTTTCTATTCAGCACCCCATGGAACATTCTCTAAAATTGGCCACATACTGGGACACAGCAGAACAAACATCAGCAAATATAAAAGAAAATTGAAATAATTCCATGTATTCTATCAGACCGCAATGCAATAAAGATTAATATCAACACCAGAAAAAGCCTTACTATCTACAAGAACTCATGGAGACTAAACAACACACTCCTGAATAATGACTGGGTTCAAGGGAGAAATAAGAAAGAAAAGTATTCCTGGCACTAAACAAAAAGGACAATACAATCAATAAAACCTATGGGACACTTTAAAAGCAGTTCTAAGAGGGAAATTTATAGCTCTAAGTCCCTACATTAAAAAAAAAAAAAGAAGAAACAGAAAGAACACAAATAAACGACCTAACATTGCAACTAAAAACACTTGAGAGATTACGACAAATGAATCCTAAACCCAACATACAAGAAGAAATAACACAAATCAGAGTGGAGATCAATGAATAGAAGCAAAGGAAAGAATACAAAGAATCAATTAATCCAAGAGCTGTTTCTTTTAAAGGATAAAGAAGATAGATAGCCAGTTAACCAAAAGAGCAACTCCAAATCAACAAAATTAGAGATGAAAAGGGAAACATCATGACAGATAATGAAAAAATCTAGACAATTATATGAGAATACTTTAAAAACCTATACTCTGTTAAATTTGAAAACCTAAGAGAAATGGATGAATATCTGAAATCATGGAAATCACCAAAGCTTAACCAAGAAGAGATCAACAGCATAAACAGAACCATAACATATGAGGAAATCGAAACAGTAATACAAAACCTCCCAACTAAATAAAGCTCAGGGCCAGATGGATTTATGGCAGAATTCTATAAGACATTTCAAGAGGACCTACAACCATTATTACTCAAATTATTCTAAAGGATAGAAACAAAGGGAAATCTCCCAAATTCCTTCTATGAACCCATTATCACTCTACTACCAAAACTTGGCAAAGATATAATGAAAAAAGAAAACTATAGACCCATTCTTTAATGAACACAGATACAAAAATTCTCAAAAAATGCTTGCAAACCCCATACAGGCACAAGTGAAAAAAGTTATCTACCATGGCCAAGTGGGATTTATACCAGAGATGCAGGGATTGTTCAATATACACAAATCAATAAACATCATAAAGTGCATAAATGGACTGAAAGACAAAAAGCACATGATCATCTGGATGCACAAAAGGCCTTCGATAAAATTCAACATACCTTCATGTTTAAAGCACTAGAGGAAATTTGGTCAGAGGGAACATTCCTCAACATAATTAAAGCCATATACAAAAATCCCACAACCAACATCATTCTAAATGGGAAAAAATTAGTAACATTCCCCTTACAGTCAGGAACCCAGCAAAGCTGTCCCCTATATCCACTCCTTTTCAATACAGTGCTTGAAATGCTTGCTAGAACAATAAGACAAGACTTAACATCTATGGCAGAATGAATGTGGTCTGGTGGAGGGGGCATGGATGGGGAAACTTGTCTAAATTTGATTGAGAAAGGTTGTGGAAATTGTCAAAAGCTGAAAATAAAAATAATAATAAAGAAATAAAATATGTTTATGAGCAAGCTAGCATGTGATATTCCACTTAAGATGCTCAAGAAATATCCTTCGAGTCTGAGTCCTCTGCAAGAGTAGCTGGTACTCTTAAGCACTGAGCCATCTCTTTCTAGCCCTTCTCAAGATGTTTCTATCAGATATTTGCAGACAATAAGCCATTTGTCTTTACTCCAACTCTATGAGCTATTCCCTGTCTTATAAATGTCCCTTATCTTATAAACTTCTCTTTGATTCAGTTTTCTGGATAGCTTGTTTGATATTACATAAATTTAATGAATATAATTTAAATTTATTCTACAGCCGAATGATTGACTGGTTCTCTCACTGAATTATTAAATATTATAAAATCTTGTTCAGTGCATGCTGGGGTTCCATATCTGTTAAATCACAAAGCACATATTCATATATATTTATTCGGATCACAGCATTCTGATGAGAACTATAGAAGCTAACACAACTCTGAGATATTAATTCAGGTTCTTCCTGACCAAGACGGCTCATATGATGCTCACAGCTCTTCGGGTCCATCTTTGGGTAACATGAAGAAAACAGTACTTGGAAATAATGAAGGGCAAAAAGAACCCTCTTTAAAAGTCTTCTTTTCATGTAAAACATAAGAGAGAATAGCTGAATCATTCCAAGTATAGAAAAGGTAGATAACCAAACAGAGATGCTTCTCATTTTCCTACTTATTTGCTGTAGAACTTCTAGAGAAAGAAAAGCCTTTTGTAACAAGTTTCTACATTTAAGTATTTCACCAGGTTAAACTACACTATTAAAGCATCCATTAAAGATAAAATGTTTCAGTCCCCTTCTGTATTTGCATAGGAAATAACTAAAGCCCATTCCATTTTTAAGTCCTATGTAATAAAACTATGTAACTGCTTTTAACTATCATTTTGAAAATCCACTTTGATGTTTCAAGTCCTTTTATAATATAAATTGTTATGAACTCTTATTTAACTAACTCCAAGTTCTAAATTAGAAGACTGTTCCTATTTTAAAGACACCCTCTCTTAAAGCTGAAGAGATTACTAAAGCAGCAACTTAAATAAGCATTCATTTATTTAAGGAACAAAAGAGACACCTTAAAATTTATTTTATATAAGCAAGAGTATTCCGTAAAGTGGTAGAGTACTAAAACCAAACCACCCCAAATCTCCTTGTGCAATATCTTTGATGCTCTAAAATTTGTATTAGCATAATATTTTATGAGGAATTTTATCTTTAATATGCAAGTTTGCAATGTATATATTGTATACACTTATGTATGTACATTAGTATGTATACATATACCACTATCCACTAAAAATAAAGATCTGAAAACATTATCTCTGCCCATTGAAAGTATTTAGAAATGATTACCAGTTGCAATGCAGAAACTAAACATTATATCTCCATCCCATGATGAATAAACAGAATAACATCTGTAATGTTGCTAAACCTGTGGTAAATTTCAGATAAAGGTGCCAGCTTGACACTGACGTATTCTGCACAACACTTGTGAAAAGCCATAGAACTGTCAAGTAACTATCAGAAAATATAATAAAGAAGGCTTTATAAATAAGAATGCATAGCTAAAGTTAGTACTATGTGAAGAATAGAGACCTATCATCAATAACTAAGACATGGGTGAGTAACAATAAGGAAAATACATCACAAATTTCAGAGGCCTAATTAAGACAGTTAATGAAATCACTGGATTCAAATGAGAAAGGGCTGAAAGGAAACAAGCATATGGAAGTGTCAGTTACCAGACAAATATCAAAATGTACAAGATACAGTTATGACTTCCATGGCCTTTTAATAGTCCAGTATTGATAGAAGTTGCATCCTGAAACCGAAAAAACAGAAACTTCACTTATACTTTAAATTTAAATAGCAGAAACAACAAAAATCTATGCAACTATACCTTATGCGGTTAGTAACTTCTTCATTTTATTAAGAAACCATACTGACATACAAAAATATCAAGAGACATTGGTGGAAGATGACTTTGAAACTACTTTTTTAGGTTTTGTTTGTTGTTCCTTTTTGCATTGTCAACATCAAGGACTGTTGTTTTGGACCATCTATTTCTATGCCTTAATACCTTCTTGTGTAATTTTTTTAATTATTATTATTTGTTTATTTTTAAGGGATTCTACAATATAATAACACAGTTCTTTTCAGATAACATTGATGTTGCTCAGTTTGCCATACGATTAGGTAATTGGTGCATTTTGCAAGTATCTATGTCCAAATTTTGAACAACCCAAGGTTCCCATAGTTCAGTTGGAGAAGCTTGTATGCACAGGCATGTTGACCAATTAGGAGTCCAGACTATATTCCTGTAGTCTCATGATTCACCCCTATCTCTCTGCAGCCCTTACAATCTACCACGCCTCCTCTTCCGCAGTTTGTTCCCTGGGCTTTGGGAAAGGGGCACAAGTGGGTGAGAAGAAAACAGTCTAATTTCTTTGGAGTTGTCATTTTGGACTCCAGTCTGTTCAGGTTGTTTCCCTTCATGGGTTGACAGCTTTTCCAGTGATACCCTTTTTAGTCATACTAACAAAGCACAAGCTATTGGATGTACAGGCATTTAAGCAGTACCAATTATTATGTCAAGCTAAGCTGTGAGCATAGACACAGATGCTTGGATGGTATGCTAATCCGCAAACTGTGGTTTCTCTATAAAGGGTGACAAGTTCTTATTGTGGCTTATAACATCTCCTAACCACTAGAGGACATAAGCTTGTGGCATCCGCTGTGAGTTATTCCTCCAAGGAGAGAGCTAATAGCCAAATAGATTTGGGATATATATAGACACTTGGCTGCCACTGTTGCACAGTATCTCCAGGCTGTTGAGGTGTAGCTGATATTGACGGAGGAGTCTTGCTTGTCTCAGGGAGACCAATATTTTGCTGTATTGCTTTAGTGGCCTTTGGTAACGCTCTCTAGCATTTCAGAGGCCAGTTGTACGCTAGCAAGTGACGTCTCATAACATTTTTCATGCTCACACCAGGTCTTCGACAACAGGGACTTACTGCCTTTCTCCTTGCATATATCCCACTTATAGGCAAAAGGCCTTTATAATTTTGGGGGGGCGGGTTTGAATCCCCTAGCCAACATCTCCTAGGCAGAATAATTCATTGCTGATGTCAGAGCTTTCCTGTAGTAATATATTTTGCTTAATTACACAACTTATAAACACTTTACTATTGAATTTGGCTCTAGATAGAGAAATATCCTTTCACAGTTCCTATGCCTATCAATCAATTAATACGTTATGCCTGTTTTATAGGAAATTACCACTGTAACAATTGGCTCTAGTTTACAGTTAGGGAGTGGTTTCATTACCATCATGTTTTTCTTTTTCCTAATAAAGGGGAGAGGTAGGAAGGTTTCTCAGCATCTGGAAGGTAAACTTCATTAGGGCCCATTATAAACAGTCAACCCCAATATTATTCAGAGAGATGCTCAGTGTCTGTGACTCAGGCAGTCTGAGGTTCCTCATTCCTTAATGTTCAGATGGGTCAACCTCTCTGCTGGCATTCCCCAGTTCATCCTGCACAGCCATAAGTTGTATGTTTTCAGGCATTTAGATTGGTGATTTTTACCTGTGGGAACATAAAATTCTCCTCCCATTGTTAGTTTCAAGATCAGAAAAATTGAAAATTTATCAATAGGATTGGAACACAGAGTTTTCCATTTGTATCCCAGAAAGGATAGTACCCCACCTCCTTTTTTTTTTTTAGGTTTTTATGTTTTGACCTATAGATGCCTAAGTTGTATTACACATACCCATAAACAGGAGCCAAGGCATAAGCTTTCATTAAATTTACACAAACTGTTTCTCATTGATTGTATGCTACTTATTTGGGAAGGAAATTTAAGCTTAGTTCCTTTAAATTGTCCTACGAATAAAAGAAAGTGTTATAATGTGATGTTGTATAATTCAGAAAAATATAGAGACCATTTGTGTACCTTAACCCAATACAAGTTATAAATAAAACAATTAACATTTTATATTCCCAATTAGTTCAATTGTATTACCATTTTCACCAAAACCTACACCTAAATTTAACTAATCTAAACATTTCACTAAGCCTTAAAATATCCTATACTTTGTGAATAAAGTTTGGGCAGAGTTGAGTACCTGCTAAATAAATTTTGCCCAATATACAGTTTGCTCTTTAAAGCTATATGACTGGACTATGACTTCTGCTTATTTGGGAAGTAAATTTAAGCTTAGTTCCTTTAAACTGTCCTATAAGTAAAGGAAAGTGGAAAGTGTTACACTATGATGTTGTATAATTCAGAAAAATGCAGAGACCATTTGTGTACCTTAACCCAATACAAATTATAAATAAAACAATTAACATTTTATATTCCCAGTTAGTTCAAAGTATTACCATTTTCACCAAAGCCTACACCCAAATCTAACTAATCTAAACAGGTTACAGGGTGCTGTGCATTTGAGAAGAAATCACAAACTCACATTTCAAGTCTGTACCTTGGAAATACCTTAGCAAGTTGGACAACAGAGGGTGCCCTTCACTTTGAATATAAAATACACTGACTAATCACTTACTGAGTCATTACTAAGTGATGTTTCATAAAATTCTTGGCAACTGAGTCTTTTAAACAGCAACAGATGTGAATTGGTAAGTAATATACTTCCATATTTTTCTCCCTAAGGGCAACTGAAATTCAAATAGCCAAAGCAAAGAAAACCTGACAATGCTTAATTAAATTTCAATGCCAGTGGAAAGACTTATTCAATATCTGGAGATGTTGCAAAGAAAATTTGCAACATGCAATCAGCAGCTGCTTGGTGCAAACTGATTTCCATGTCAAGAGTAAGGAGGACAAGAACTAGAGAAAATTCCCTAGTGATAGCAACAATCCACTCCAAGAGCATTTGCTAATAGGCCATTCTAGATTTTTTCACTGAGCTGTTACATATTCTCCAAACCATTTACTAGAAAAGCATTTAGTTAAACCTGACTTGACTTCAGTAAAGTAGCACTAGAGCCCTTCATCTCCTGGCTTTCAGTTAAGCAGATGCTGTCATTAATGTCTCTTTATACTTATAATAAACTAAGTTCTTCCAAATGCTCAAAGTCCTCATATACAGAAGAAGTAAATACCTGTTTTTCAGTATAGCTTTAATACATGCTTTATTGGCAAAGTGGAACACTGAACCCACAAGTTTATCTGAAAATAAAGTGAACAGATGACAAACTCTCTGGCTTCCTGAGGAGGAGCACCCATTACAGCACAGTCCATCTCTTCCAACCCTTTCGCCTTCCCCTAATACAAACACTTACAGTATTGTAATATTTCAGAATTACCAGAATCTCTGATATGCCTGCTGTCGCAGAACTTCTGGTGATGGTTTTCCTGTCTGGGTGTGTAAATTTTACATCATGGGCTACATCAAAGGAACAGTGTTCCCAACACTCCCTCTTTTGCTTTACATTCAAAGACAAACAATGAATTTCTCTTTCATAAGTTTCAGGTGTCACCAGATAAATAATTCCATATACCATAATTAACTCTCCAGAAAGTTCAGCAGTATCTTCTAATCTTTCCAAAGAAAATATTTTCTTTTCATATCATAAACTTCAGAGAGTCTGCCCTTATTAACATGTATCTGTATCACCAAATTATTACTGAATTGTAATTATAGCAAAAAGTTCCTAAGTATACAGTTTTAATCATTTACATTTTATACATAATATCAATAGAAATAACAGAATAGCATAATCATTTTTATTATCTCACAGTAAGGACATATGTACCCATATGCATTTGCTAATATTATCAAATTAGTAACTCCTGCTTATAATTTTGCTTGTACTTTCTTATTCTTGAAAGTTACAGCATTATTTGCATTATTTCTCAGTGGACTCTATTTGTCATAAGCTTCTTTTTATGTCAGGGGAGGATTCAATACAAATGGGAACACTAGAAGCAGATGTGATGCTTATATCAGGAACCCTACAGCCCTAAGCTGTGATGTCTTTACTGATATTCCATGATTGTTCAAATGTGCCTCTTCCTCTGTGTCCCCAGTTGCAAGCCATGCTGTGTACCTTTCATTTAAATGCTTATGCTAGACACCTGGATCCAGCCAAGATCTCCTGACTCATTCTATCAATCTCTAAGTTGTACCTACTGACTGCTACTTTTTGAATGAAGCATCTCACATTTCCACAGTTGGTCATTGCTGCTGAATTTATGTTTCTATTAATTTTTTTTATGAAGCAGACTATAAAGCCCATCACAGAGCCCCTATGTTGCTCTTCCTCTTCCTTCTTTTTTTTTTTTTCAGAGAGAGAGCTTTACTCCAAAATGTCTGGTTATATAGACAGCATGACTCAACTCCCTGGGCCAAATCCTAAATGTTTTCGTCACTATATCCCACCCCAGGGATGTGGCCAGGGAGGTCCCATTGGTTTAGAATGTTACCCATCTTAACTAAATTTTCCTACATCTCGCCCTTTAATTTTTTTTTAATTTTCTCTGAGAGGCAGGGGAGCCCATGGGTGAGGCTAACAACACAAAGGGAAAGGGACCTGAGTTTTGAATAGTCAGCTTCTCAAGCCTGTTTTGTGTGCCAGGCAGTGGGGGACAGGTCAGACCTGAAACTTTAATTTCACACTAAGGCCAATTAATATCCAAAAAACCCAGCCATGAAGTGAAGAACTTGTCACCCTTTACAGAAAAGCCACAGTTCATGGATTAGCATGCCATAATAGTTAGTACTGTTTAAATGCCTGTACATCCTCTTCCTTCTTAAACACTACTAAAAGTCTTAGTTACCTTATAAGATTTTAAGACTCAAAGAAAATACAACTTTTTTTATTAGGTTAACTCAATCTCTCTAAAAGTATTTTTTTCACGGAATTTACATGTGATTCATCTAAACAAATCACTTCCAAATAATAGAATATCTTCTACTGTAGTCTGTAATAACCATATTCATTATGATCTATTCAATACATGTCCTTGAATGACTGTCACAAATACCTCCTGTATCAGCTATTTAATGGCTCTCTCAAATTATAGAAATTTAAGAATTACTTTAGATTTATCAAATGTCTAGACTATGCTTTAATTACTAGGAATTTTAGCCATGTGACTTAATTTTTCAATTTTATTTCTTTTTCTCTTTTACAGAAGGTTGTTCCACTGGCACATTGTCCTATGGCACATTTTCTGATCCCCATTCAACTCTATCCCCTAAATTTTCTAAGATTTTCTTACAATTTATACTCACTTAAAATGTTAGTGGTTCTTTGGAAACTTCTCCAACTTATCCATTGGATTTACATTGTTTTCTCTTGTGTGTCAGAGCATTTAACATGTACTCTATATCAGAAAATACAAGATAGTCCATGCCTTGATGCAATAACAAAACAGTCTCAAATCTCTAGAGTTCAACCCAACAAAACTCAAAGTTGATTACAAAAATAAAACAAAACAAAACAAACAACTTGATATGGTTGTGGTGATTCCCCATGATACCGTTCTTTATGACATGACTCCATTCTTCAACCAGACTGTATCCAATTTGCTTATGTTTCATGACCCAGTCACCCAAAATACACTACATGCCCAACTTCCTTCAGAAGGTCACAGAACTGACTCTACAAATATAAACACTACAAAGAAAAAACTTTGTATCAGGGACTGGAGAGATTGCCTGTACCTCCAGTTCCATCAGCTCTCTTCTGGCCTCTGTTGCTACCTGCATGTGCACATGGTCCACATACAGGCACCTGGACATACACACATACAGGCATCTGGACACACACAAACATACACATAAATGTAAACAAATCTTCAAAAAAAATTTCTATCATCCAGTAGACCCTTAATTTAAAAAATAGCAATTTTATAAGCATATGAGGAATATGTGTCTAATGAGAGAATTCGAATTACCAAATTAAATGTACAAGTGTTTGCAATGCCTATCTATGGAATTTCTGTATCTCAAGGAATGATTCTATAATGTCTAAAACCTGAAAAATACTATTGCAAGAATCCAGAAAAGTTAGTAACAACGTAATCTAGAAGAAAGTGGCCTAAATTTGAAGGTATGGGTCATGATTTTATAACATGGAAATCTGGCAAATGAACTATCACCAAAATGTCAATCTAAAACAACACACATGCCATTTATTGACCAGATATTATGGTGCTTTAAATATTTAATTCTTAATACAGGGATTTTATAGATATCAGGTTTTTATTGGTGATATATTTATGTTTACACTTTATACAAACCCTAGGAAGCAGACACCATTATTATTCTGATTTATTATTATTATTATTATTATTATTATGATTTTACAATACAGAGACTTAAAGTGTTTTGTCCAAGATTACATCCTTAGCACTGGATTAAAGTAGTCTGGTTCTATAGTCACTACTTTTAACCACTTCGCTGCACTTTTTGTGAAATACTTTGCACATTTGCTCTGTAATATAAAACACTGTCGTGGTTTCAACTGCAATGAGCAGACTAGCCAACACAAACTAATTCAAGCAATGGGGATCTGTTGTATTTCACAAAAAAATTCATCTCCCAGGGTAGGGATATCAGGGAAAATCTCAACCTTCTGCTCTGCTATACAAGGACCAAAGCAATTGTGGCGATCACATCTGAGAATGGCCACATCAAGAAAATAGGGTCACTACTTTTGTCCAGGATCATAGTTTATACATTCATATATTTATATACTGGGAATAGGACTTATCCCCAAAGATCTTTGAGAGCATGTATCTGGATCTAAGTGAACTAAACTGGATCATGTGACTTATAATCCTAAAGGGTGGTTGAAAAAAATAAGGATCTAACATTTCTGACCTTTAGAGTTGGAGGCAAACAGCATGTGTGTGCATGTGCACACATGTGTGCAAGCACACACACATATATAGGGAGGCAAGCTGAGGGATATCATGATGACTGTGAGTAAAGACTCAGCAGTGTCTAACAGAAGCAAGTATCCTACCCTTATTTAGCAAGTAGAAAAATTCTAAAAAGTAAAAAATTTACCCAGTCACATGATTAATAACAAAGAAGGACTCAAGTCCGGAGCATAATATTGAAATGACAACGTCAATCATAATACCATGTAGACTCCACAATCATCTTGGTCATGGCGTTTGCAATAATTCATCCAACTCATAAGGGATGTCTGCTCTGTTTTGTAACTTGATGTTATCAAGTCCTAGCCAGCTTCCTCTTATAAAAGTTACTTTACTATTGATCATTGCAAATACCTTGGGTTACATTGTATCCATACATTATTCAGCATTCAGGCTCTTGATATTTTTGAGTTCCTAACATTGTAACTTGCAACAATTTATAGAGAGAAAAGGGCAAGAAAAGCTATTAATTGATGGCTCAACTGAGCATAGACTATGTAACCACCACTGACACTGACACATACTTTTAATTTTGGAAAGAATGCTGCATAACAAGAAACAGAGTAGATGTTTTAAAGCTTTTTGTTTATTTTCAAATGTAACATTATGAAATCATATAAACTTTTCATCCTTAGAAATTATGTGGATCTCCACTCAGGCCATTTTTCAATGCTATAATATAGTTAGAATCATAATTTATCTTAACATTTAGTATCACCATTTTCCAATTAATATTACAATAAAATAATATGCTTGCTATGAGTTTCAAAATCATCTTAAATATGAAACAGTTCACAATTAGCTGCATCCTAATCATTCTCTGTTGTTAAGCTTTCACTGGTTCTTCACTGTTTGCTTTACAGCAATGCACTACTTACATCTCGACACATATTTGGAACTATTTTCTTAGACTAGATTAGCAAAAGTGAAATAAGTCAAAAATATGAAGTTGTTGATTTTCATGGATTATGCCAAATTGTTTTCTGAAAGTAGGGGATCAATTTATAATGTGATTAGTGATGTAGGGGAGCTTCTCTGTCCTTACACCCCTAGTGGAAAATATGCTTCTAAACTGAAAAGTTAAAATAAGTCCTTATTTTATAATGAGGGAGAGTGAGAGAGATTGATAAGAGAAACTTTGGTCCTAGGCACTCTGCCAGTGGCTCTTAACTGTGGGACAAGGGTATGAGATAAATGCAAATAACTGTCAATAAAACCCTATAGTTGATAGAGAAGACACAGAGAAACTAGCAGGTCAAAGAAAGTGGTCTTATGAATGTGGAATCTTGGAAAGTTGAGGAACACTTGAAATATCTCTTTAGGAGGAAAGAAACTAAAATATGGGCACAGAATTTACAGGCTTGTAACAAGAACAAGAACACAGAGTGAGATAGAAGAGGGATACATGCTGAGCTTACTTGCAGGCTGCTGAGAAATCAAGTGCAGGTCAGAAAATGTAAAAGAGAATTGATTCTGAGAGAAATCTTATGCTTCTG
The DNA here is from genome assembly GCA_009823505.1 of Rhizomys pruinosus. NCBI lineage: Eukaryota > Metazoa > Chordata > Mammalia > Rodentia > Spalacidae > Rhizomys > Rhizomys pruinosus. The sequence continues at coordinate 257,156 of VZQC01003653.1, forward strand.
GAGGGTGTTATATGATACATAGGATACTTATACTTAACCCTGTAGGTAAGAGGGAGGCATGTTGTAAGAAGGAGTGGGCTAGTCAGGTGCTTTAAAACCAGTGTGTTTCATTATGCAGTCTATGTTAGCATCATCCTAGAACACAGAAACACAACTCTTTGGGGCCCACAGGAGACTCACTGACTCCACACTTCAGCAGTGACCCTAGCAGTTGTATTTTAGCAAGCCCTTAAGTGAGCCTGAAGTACAACAGAGTTTAGGAACTACAGCCTTAAAGTGACAATCTGGCAGCTGTGTGTAAGTAGCTTTGGTGAGCCAGGGCTGTCAGACAAGAAAGGAGGCTGCTGAAAAGGTCAAGTGTACAAACAATGGTGCCAAGCTTCAGTGACATTATTGAAACCACTTGTGGTAAATTAGCTCACTTGGGGAAAGGTATAAGTCAAGCACATTGGGCTGAAGAGTGTCATGGGTTATATAAGCTCTGAAGACATGGGCCAAGGGGAAACAGCCTTTGGGGGAAAAGTTAAGGTCAAAGAAATAAAAAAAGAGCTGGAGGTGTCATGGAAACTGAAAGACTGGGAATGTAAGAGCAGGTAAGAATCTGGATCCATACGAAGCAGGCAGAATGTGTATACTAGAAAGCATATACTAGATTTTCCAACTAGGGTATTATCTCTTTTGCAATTAGGGTATTACCTGAAAAAAAAAAACAGTATAGAGTAAGACTGTACATGGAATAGGTTTCCAAGTCAGTTCCAGCTACTACTCCAAGTCCTGTGTCTGAAGAATGTCTTGTTTTCAGCAACAGGGTCTTACCTTCAAATTCTGGAAGGAAATGTAGGGCTGTGGCAATAATAGCCCATGCTATTTTGGGAGTCTCTTGGACTACCCTGATGAACTATGCAAGGGGTAGTTTCTCTTGTCTGGCACTGTATTTCTTGTTATCCAGCCTTCAGCTATACACATGCACTCATACACATACTGTATGTGTATTTTTCAGTAGGCTTTTGAACTAAAACGTCTCCCTCTGGTTTTTTACACCACCTAAGTGCTCTCTCGCTCTCTCTCTCTCTCTCTCTCTCTCTCTCTCTCTCTCTTTCTCCCTCTCCCTCTCCCTCTCCCTGTCTCTTCCTATCTAACATACTTCTCCCTCTTCTCTCCCAGTTAAAGTACCCCCATTTCCCCCTTGATAATGCCTATTTCCTAATGTCCTCTCTTCTCTTGATCTCCTTCAACCTTAGTGTCATGGTTTCTTATATAACCCTCTCTCCTCCCTTCCCAGTCAAATACCCCCATTTTTGATTAAGAGAAGACAAAAAGGAAGTGAAACCTGAAGAGTACAAAAACTGCTGTATACTACTCCAGAGAATGGTGGAAGTAAAGAATAACTAAGTCAAACATTTTCTAAAAGGCAACATAGTAAATATTTGGGATTATGGGCCTGTAGTTCTTTTGTTTTTTTTTTAATGTACAACTGTGCTACTGTTTTTGGATATGTACAACTGTAGGACAAATGTAACCATAGAGAATCCATAAATAAAAGGCCATGGCTCTCCTCAATATAAGTTTGTTTGTAAGACTAGGGAGCTTGCTTGTGAGCTGCAAGATACTAATCACTGGATAAAACAATTACTGCCAAAATTAAGGAACTTTTTTCTTTAGTTTTTCTGTTTTATTTATATTTATTTTATTGATTTAAGAATTTCAGTGTATTTTGATCATATTTATTTTTTGCCCATTTTTTTAAAATTCAGCTGTTCTCTTGATATTTAGTTTTTTTTAATTTACTGTTTTATATATTTTTTGTACAAGATTAGGTTACAAATAGAATATAGATCCATGTCCCCCTCCCAACCCCACCCCTACCCCACCAGATTCACCAGTTCAGTCAGTTCTTTGATGCAGTCTTTTCTGTTGGTGTTGTTGGTGGTCTTTCCAATATGCATCACTTCCAACAAGAAATATTTACAATTAGGTTATTGGTGCTAGCATCCACAGATGAGGGATACCATTCATTGCTTGTTTTTCTAGGACTGTGTTACTTCACTTAACATAATATCTTCTAGTTCCATCCATTTACCTGCAAAGTTCATGATGTCTTTTTTTACTGCTGCATAGAACTCCATTGTGTAGATGTACCTACCACATTTTCTCTATCCATTCGTCAGTTGAGGAACATTTGGGTTGGCTCTAGCTTTTTGCTATTGTGAACAGGGCTGCAATAAATATAGCTGTGCAGTGTTTATCAAAATACACTATACACTATATGTTAGTGTATTTTGATAATGTTTAAAACTCCTCCTTACTCCATCTCTCCTTACTACCCCTGCCTTCATCTCATCTATTATTATTGTTTTTTCTTTATCATTTTTTTGTGGGGGGGTTGAGGCAGGGTCTCCCTTTAGCCCCAGCTGGCCTGGAACTCACTATATAGACCAGGCTGGCCTTGAATTCACAGAGATCCGCCTGCCTCTGCCCAGCAGGCTGGCCTTGAATTCACAGAGATCCGCCTGCCTCTGCCTGGCACTAAAGCCACCATGAAGGTTCTGGGAACTGAACCTGGTTCCTCTGCAAGAACACTCAGTGTTCTTAACTGCTGAGCCATCTCTCCAGCCCCAGGCTTCTTTATCTTTTAAAGGTCTGTTGAGTCTAATCTGCGTTTCCCCGAGTACTCTTGGGTCTGGGTCTATCTCCCATGGAGTCTGGTCAACCTATCAGACATCACACCAGCAAGAAAAACGGAATCTCCCTCCCTTAGCATCCATCAAATGCCAAGAGATCCTCAGCTGTGGCTAAGGCTTCTGACCCATCTCCCCTATCTATAATGGGACCCTTTCTGGCGTGGGTTTCCACAGATCTTATGCAAGTGTCATAAGAGCTGGAGGTTCATATGTTTAACTACCCTGTGATATCCATACAACACAATTTCCCTGGAGTCATTCACCAACTCTGGCTCTTATAATTTTTCCACTGCCTCTTCTTCAGTGATCCCTGACCCTTAAGAAGAGAGGTGTGATGTAGGTATCCCATTTAAGAGTTCTGTTATCCCATATTCTCTACATGTTGATCATTTGTGGGTCATCCTCTGAAAGAAGAACCTCCCTTGGTAAGAGTTGCAAGATGTTTTAACTTCTGTGCATACCTATAAGTCATTTTAAGTCTGTTTAATATATCTATTTACCAGAATAATAATAGTTCTCTGCAGTTCTTATGACCACTCTAACTACAATTTCTTGGCCTTGATAAAAGTATCAGGTATGGATTTCCAATCGTGAAATGGGCCTTAAATTCTGTTAGAGGGCAGTTTGTTAATCTCCTAATACTCGTTCCCCTATTACATGAATGGGCATTTTAAAATTTTTTTATTTAGTAATTATTTTTTATGTGTATGAGTGGACTGTCTGCATGTAGATTGGTGCACCCGTGTCTTGCAATGCTGCAGAGGTCAGAAGAGGGTGTCGGATTCCCCTGGAACTGGAGTTAAAGATTGTTCTTGGCCCCCATATGGGTGCTGGGAATTGAACCTGGGTCCTCTGCAAGACCAGTTGGTGCTCTTAAGCACTGAGCCATCTCTCCAGCCCCTCGAATAGGCATATTTTGCCAAAGCAGTTGTTCCTGTAGATTGCAGGGTTCACAGCTGGGTGAGACTGATGATTACCTTTCTGCCAGTAGCATGCATAGCACCTTCTAGTACTATGAAATCTAGCCACCAGGAATAAAGCCTCGATGTCAGTGCCACCTTCATTTCTTCTTGTTTGTTCTGAGACTCGGGTATGTTGTATCTTTAGCAAGAGTGTCTGACTTACTACCATCTGGTATGTGAAAGTGCAAGGCCAGTATCCAGCATCGTTTGAGGATCTATAGACTCTCTCTGGTCAACAGCTCCAAAAGAAGGAGTGCATTCCTAGTACTAGGCTTCTCCTTTGCCACCCTGAATTATCTGTTAGGGCCATTGAACCCCTATTAAAGGATATGTATATTTATTTTATATTGTATATGAATATATTGAAAGAAGCTTCTATAGTATGTTTCCATATGACTTTTTTTTGTCTTTTTGAGACAGGGTCTCCCTGTAGTCCCAGCTGTCCTGGAACTCGCTCTGTAAACTAGGTTAGCCTTGAATTCACAGAGATTCACCTCTGAGTTTTTCAGGTCTTTAGCATTGACTATTCCTTCTCTTACTTCCTCTTCTGCCCTACCCTCCCAGTCCCCACTCCATTAAACTGGTCCTATCCATTAGTCCCCTTTCCCATTTATAGCACTGCATTCTGTTCCCACTCCCATGAACCACCCTGGTTAACCCCTTATTAGTTTTCTGATCTCTAAATATTTTCCAATTGAAACACATGTATCTAAAGATTGAAAAGCATCCACTGATAAGAGAGGGAATGCAATATCTGTTCTGCTTTATCTCATTTAGGATGCTTATTTCCAGTTCCATCCATTTACCTGCAAATTTCATAATTTCATTTTTCTTAGCATCTGAATAATATTCCATTATGTAAATGTTCCATAGTTTCATTATCACTGCAGTCATGAGTTGACAGCCATCTAGGCTATTTCCATTTCCCAACTACTGTGAATTGGGAAGCAATGAAGATGGATGAACATGTATCCCTGAAGTAGGACAGAGTCCTTTTGGTATATGCATAAGAGTCGTGTGGCTGGATCATGTGTAAGATCTGTTTTTAGCTTCTGAGGAATCTCCACACTGATTGCCATCCTGGCTGCAGCAGTTTGCACTCTCAGCAGTAGTTAATAAGTGTTCTCCTCCACCCACAGCCTTGCCAGAATTTAGCAGCAGTTAATAAGTGTTCTCCTCCACCCAGAGCCTTGCCAGAATTTCTCAATGTTTGGTTTTATTCTTTTATCATATGCATTCTGAATGGGGTAAGATGAAATCTCAAAGTAGCTTTAATTTACATTTTCCTGATGCCTAAAGATATTGAACATTAAAACAAATATTTCTTAGCCATTTGTGTTTTGTTATCTGAGAACACTCCTGATTCTTTGTCCCATTTTTAATTGGGTTCTTTATATTCTTTATGCTTAATTTTTGAGTACTTTGTGTATTTTAGTTACTAAACCTCTGTCAGACATACAGTCTTAAAGAATTTTTTCTAATCTGTAGGCCATGTCTTCACTCAAATAATGGTGTCCTTCAAGGTACAGACTTTTAGTTTCATTAGGTCTCATTTGTCAGGTTTTCATCTGGTCTTAAAGTCTGCATTATCAAGGTCCTGTTCAGAAAGTCCTTTTCGATGCCTATAACTTCCTAGGTATTCCCTGCTTTCTCCTCTATTAGATTCAGGGTATTTGGAGTTGAAGTTTGTACAAAATGAGAGATGGGAATCTAATTTTATTCTTCCACATCATTTGACTGACACCATTTTTTGAGTATGCTGTCTTTGGTATAAAGTGTATTTAGGCCTTTTTGTCAAAATCAGCTGACTGTAAGTGTGTGGACTTAAATCTGGGTCCTCAATTCTATTTTATTGATCAATGTGTCTGTTTCTATGCCAGTACCATGCTGCTTTTCTTACTACATCTCTGTAGTATATTTTGTAATCTGGGGTGGTCATGTCTCTAGCCTATCTTTTATTGTTCAGGATTGTTTTGGCTATCTTGGTTATTTTTTGGTTTTTCCATATGAAATTTAAGATATTTTTAAATTTCTGTGAAGAATTATATTGAAATTTTAAGGGGGATTGCATTGACTCTGTAGATTGCCTTTGGCAGGATCGCCCATTTTTTATTTATTATTTTTTATGTGTATGAGTGTATTTATAATATTCATCCTACTGATTCATCAGCATGGGAGGTCTTTCCCGCTTGTAGTATCTTCTTCACTCTCTTCTGTGCCTTAACATTTTTGTTACACAAGAATTTCTTATATTTATTCAAAGACATTTTATGCATTTGAGGCTATCATGAATAGAATCATTTCTTTGATTTCCTTCTCAGGGAAAGCTACTGATTTTGTGGTGTTAGTTTTATATCTTATTACTTTGCTAAATGTGTTTTTATCAGCTCTAGCAGTTTTCTGGCAGAGTCTTTAGGGTATTTTAGGTATGGAATCATGTAATTGCAAATAAGGATATATTGACTTTGTTGTTTCCAAATTGAATCTCTTTTATCTCCTTAATTTGTCTTATTTCCCTGGCTAAGACATTGGTCTATATTGAACAGGAATTAAGAGAGTGGACATCCTTGTCTTATTCCCAATTTTAATGGGAATTCTTTGAGGTTTTTCTCTATTTTGTATTGTCTATGGATGTTGTGTGTTCTTGTTTTTCCAAAGCCTTCAGATGCATGACAAGTTTATTTATATGACACATCTCTACTTTTCTGATGTAGGCACTTAGTGCTATAAATTTTCCTCTTGACTGCCTTCATTACGTTCCTTGTTTTCTGTATGCTATCTTTCATTTTCATTCAGTTCTAGAAAAATTTTTAATTTTCTTTTTATTTCTCCCTTGATGCAGTTTTTATTCAATAGTGTGTTGTGTAGGTTTCATGAGTTTGTGTACTTTTCCTCATTTCTATTATTGTTGATACCTATCTTTTTTCTTTTATGATCAGATAGAATACAGGATGTTATTTCAATTTCCCTAAATTTGTGGACATTGCTTCATGCCCTATTACATTATCAAATTTAGAGAAAATTCTCTGGGCTGATGAGACAAAAGTGTTTTCTTTGGCATTTGGGTGTTCAGAAAATATCTGTTATGTCTGTTTGATTTATGATGTCATTTAACTCCAGGGTATTTTTATCTGGTAAACTATCTATGGGTGAGAGTGCGGTATTGAAATCACCCATTGTCACTGTGTTGGAGTCAATCTATAATTTTTTTCTTTTTGTATCTATACTTTTTTCATTTAATATCATTTATTTAAGAAGACAATCTTCAATCAAATTATTATTCTTTTTGGATAATCAGTATTTTCTGGCAACTCTTTTTTATTGATGTTTTGCATATTTCAGACATCATTTTTCAGTTCAATTTAGACATATTCCCCTTTCCCTTCCTTCCACCCCACCCCAAATCATGCATTCTGCTATACATGTCCTGCATCTTTCTCTCAGTCTTTTTAAGTTTTTCTCTGCAAAGGATTATTGTTTGGGCAGAAATTAACTATATCTGTCTGTTCTTTCCCAGTCCTTATGTTGTTGTAGTTCCCTCCGTATTGTATTGCTCCAAAATATGCCTGTACGGGGCTGGAGGGATGGCCTAGCGGTTAAGAGCGACGACCGCTCTTGCAGAGGACCCAGGTTCGATCCCCAGCACCCACATGGCGGCTGAGAACCGTCTGTGACTCCGGTTCCAGGAGAACTCCAGTTCCAGGGGAATCCGAGACCGTCTTCTGACCTCCGCGGCATCGCACGACACGGGTGCGCAGACCTGCATGCAGACAATACATTCATACACATAAAAATAAATAAATAAATAAAATTAAAAAAAAATATGCCTATACAAATGTCATATATGTACCAGAATTATGTCCTTCAGGAATAAACTATGTTAACGCTGATATATGTTTGGGAGTTCACATTTTCCCTTTAATTTTATATTACTCTAAAATGTGAATATATACCTTCCAGCCACATACATTAATTACCCTGTCTGAAACTAAGTGGTAAGTTAATTCTAGGGCTCATTAAGGCATTCACATTATAACATCACAGTTGCTTTCAGATAGAAAGAAATACAACAGTAACGTTGCTCAGCTTGCCTTTCAACTGGGGGATTTGGTACTAGCATCCACAAATGAGGAAAACCATTCCTCATTTGTTTTGGGAGGACTGTGTTACTGCACTTACCATAATGGCTTTGAGTTCCATCCATTTACCAGGAAAGCTCATGATGTCATCTTTCTTTACTGTTGCATAGAACTCCATTGTGTAGATGTACCACATTTTTGTTTCCACTCGTCAGTTGAGGGGCATTTGGGTTGGTTCCAGCTCTTTGCTATTGTGAAGAGAGATGCAATAAACATAGATGTGCATGTATCTTTACAGTAGGATGAGTCTTGTGGGTATATAACCAGGAGGTGTATGGGCTGGATCAGGTGGTAGACTCATTTTGAGTATTTTAAAGGTTCTCCACACTGCTTTTCCACAGTGGTTGTATGAGTTTACATTTCCACCAGCAGTGGATGAGTGTTCCCCTTTCCCCACAACCTCTCCAGAATTTGGTGTCTTTTTCTTTTGTTTTCTTGATCTTAGCCAGTCTTATAGGAGTGAGACGATATCTTAGAGTGGTTTTGATTTGGATTTCCTTAATTATTAATGATGTTGAAAACATTTTAAGATGTTTCTCAACCATCTTTATTTCCTCACTGGTGAAGTCTCTGTTCAGCTCTTTACTCCATCTTTTGACTGAGTCATTTGTTTTCTTAGTTCTTTGTTTTTTGAGTAGTTTATATATTCTGGAAGATAATACTCTATCAGATCTATCACTAGTGAAGGTTTCCTCTCATTTTGTGGGTTTTCTCTTCACTTCCCTGATTGTTTCTTTTGCTGTACAGAAGGTTTTGAGTTTAATGAGGTCTCACTTGTCAATTGTTGACCTTATTTTCTGCATAGCTACTGTCTGATTTAGAAAGTCTTTTTCTATGCCTATGTCTTGTAGGTTGCTGCCAACTTTTTCTTCTATTACCTTCAGAGTTTCAGATTTCGTGTTGAGGTCCTTGATCCACTTGGAGTTTATTTTTGTACAGGGTGAGAGGTTAATGTTGTTCTTCTACATATGGTGATCCAGTTTTGCCAGCACCATTTGCTGAAGATGCTGTCTTTCCTCCAATTAGCTTTTTTGGCCCCTTTATCAAATATGAGGTGGCTGAAATTGTATGAGGTCAAGTTTGGATCTTCAATTTTGTTCCATTGGTCAATAGGCCTGTTTTTCTGCCAGTACCAGGCGGTCTTTATCACTATAGCCCTGTAATATAGTTTGAAGTCTGGAAAGGTGATCCTCTGCCCCCATATTGGACTTTTCGATCAGGGTTGTTGTAGCTATTCGGGTCTTTTGTTTTTATATTTTTCATTTTTTTCCAAGTCTGTGAAGACACTCATGGGGATTTTATATTGGGATTCCATTGAGTCTGTATATTAATTTGGGTAGAATGGACATTTTTACTATATTAATTTTTCCAATCCATGAGCATGGGAGGTTTTTCCCTTTTTTTATGTCATCTTCAATCTCTTCTTCAGGGGTCTGAAACTTCTGTTATAGAGACCTTTGGTGTTTTGAGTTAGGTTTGTCTCCAGGTATTTTTTTTAGTCTATTGCAAGTGGGAAAGTCTCCTTATATTCCGTCTCCAGTTGCTTGTTGTTGGTGTAATGAAAGGCTACTGATTTTTCTAGGTTAATTTTGTATCCTGCCACTTTACTGAAACTCTAATTGTTTTTAGGAGTTTTCTGGTGGAGTTTTTAGCATCTCTCAGGTAAACTATCATATCATCTGCAAACAGGCATAGTTCATCTTCCTCTTTTCCAGTTAGTACTGTTTAATTTCCCTTTCTTGCCTTATTGCCTTAGCAAGCATTTCAAGCACTATATTAAAATGAGTGGTGATAGGGGGCAGCCTTACCAGGTACCTGCCTTTAAGGAGATTGGTTCTAGTTTTCCTCCATTTTAGATGATGTTGGCTGTGGGTTTGTTGTGTATGGTTTTGATTATATTGAGGAATGTTCCCTTCAGTCCAATTCCAGCATGAAGGGATGCTGGATCTTATCAAAGGCTTTCTCTGCATCAATTGAGATGACTGTGTGATTTTTGTCTTTCAGTCTATTTATGTGTTTTATGATATTTACTGATTTATGTATGTTGAACCATCCCTGCATCTCTGGTATGAATCCAACTTAATCATGGTAGATGATCTTTTTGATGTGGGTCTGTATGTGATTTGCAACTATTTGGTTGAGAATTTTTGCATCTATGTTTATTAATGAGATGGGTCTATAGTTTTTTAAGTAATTTTTATTGAGCGCATTTCATACAACATTTCTTAATCAAGTTTAGACTCATTGCCCCATCCATGCCCACCCCTTATGTCCCCCTGCCCCTGCCAGAGCTCATGGATTCTACCATACATGTTAAGTCCTGTTTTTTATCTTTTTCTCAGTCTTTTATAACCTCTTCAATGCACAAGTTTACTGTTTTGGTCAGTTCTTTGAATAGGTTTTTCTCTCTCATTTTTGGTTCCCTTTAATTTTATATTATTCTAAAATATGTATATATATACTCCACACATAAACCAAAATTACAAATTCTGAAAATAAACTATAGATTAATTCCTAAGCACATTTAGGGATTCACATTTTAATAGTAAAGTTGCTTGCAGGTAAAAATATGTGACATTTTTAATTTCAAGATTTAATTCAGTTTGGCTTTTCTTCAGAGAATTTTTATTATAGTTTGTGTTTTCATGTTCTTCATTCTATCTTTTATCCAAATCTTCTTTGAGCTCCTTGAATACATTTATAATTGCTATTTTGAAGTCATTGTCCTGTTCCAATTCTCAGGAAGCATTAACATGGGAGTGGGTTTTTTTTGTTTCTGTTTTTGTTTTTGTTTTTCTTCTTTTATGAGACCTGTAGCCACAGCTGACCTGGAACTCATTAAGTAGATCAGGCTGGCCTTGATCTCACAGAGATCTACCTCTGCTGGGATCAAAGATGAAAGTGCTAATTTTGTTGTAGACATATTATTATGGTTATTCATGGTTGTGTTTTAGCAATGAGACCTAGGCATCTGGACTTGTTTGCTGTTTCTCCAACTTATTAGGTTCTGGCCCAACTGAGTGTTGCTTGGAGTTCAGAATTGAAGCCTGAATTGATGAAAGAATGGGGTGAAGAAGTGGTTTCAGCTTAGTTAGGGATGAATGAAACCTTTTGGGGGGGCTTTTTGAGACAGCATCTCCCTGTACCCCTATCTGGCCTGGAACTTACCATATAGATGGGGCCTGCCTCACCTCACAGAGATATGCCTGCCTCTGCCTCTTGAGTGCTGGGACTAAAGCTGAGTGGCACCACACCCAACCTAATAAGTACAACTTTTGAGTATAAGCTTCTAGGACCATCCCCACGTAGTTCTTGAGTAGCAGGGTGAATTGGGAGGCTTCTGGGTGAGCAAGTTGGAAGACAGGTCTATTATGATTTTTGATTGGAGAGACAATAATGATTCCAATTGAATCATAACCAAAAAACATGCTAAGGTAATTTTTGACTGGGTCTTTCTGGGGTGATGTACTATAGACAAAACCCCATCTGTGCCTGGGAGTGTGAAAAGGCAGATGAAGTTCTCTAGAATTGGCTGAGTTGGGACAGGAGGAAGACTGTGCCACCACCGCTAAGCCCAGGAGAGTGGCATACCAGAAAGAGTGGGGTTGGTGTTCTCACCAGTCTAAGGTAACATGCAGGTCTAGGAGGTGCAGGAAGCTGCAGGACCTCTGTACCCTGAGTGCTGAGAAGGTCAACAGAGAAGACACAGATTGGGGAACTCAGAGGTGTGGAAGAACTCACAGATGTGGCAGGCCTCCCAGGTATGGCAGGTGCATAGAGCAACATAAGCAGAGCAGGCAGCAGAATGCCATGGAGGGGGAACTCACCAGGCTGGAGAGCTCTTATCTTAATTGAGTTATTTTTATCTGTATGAGTATTTAGTTTTTAAGTGTACCTGTGTCATATAGTATCCTCAAAGACCAAAGGAGGGCATCAAGTCCCCTGCAAATGGAGTTACTAATGGTCGCTAGACACCATGTGGGTTGTGGTAACTGAACACTGGTCTTCTATAAGAGCAGCCAATTAATCCTCTTAATTACCAAGCCTTCTCTCCATCCACCGGAGTATTTTTTTGGTCTTTTTGTGCCAGGGTCTCCCTGTAGCCCCTTTTGCCAGTCTGTGTGTAGTGTATGTGTGCCATATGTGTGCCTGATGCCCACAGAAACCAAAAGAGTGTGTTAGATCTCTTGGCACTGGAGTTATATGAAATTGTAAGTAACCATATGGGTATGGGAACCAAACCCTGGCCCTCTGCAAGAGTAGTAGATGCTCTTAATCACTAAACTATTTCTCTAGCTCCCAGCCACGTGGTTTTTAACAAAGGAACCCAAAACATACACCAGGAATAAAGAACATCTCTTCAACAAATAGTCCTGCAAAACAGGAGATCCCCATGTGGAAGAATGAAGTTAGATCCCTCTCTCCACACACAAAAATTAATCCAAGTGTATTAAAGATAATAATGTAAGATGTGACACTTTGGACCTACAAGATGAACACGTACACAGAGCACTTCAAAATACATGTATATGGGCCAGGGTAAAAAGGTTTGCCTAGTGTTTTCCATTCCCTAGGTTTCATCTTAAGCACAGATTGGGGGCAAACATGCTAATTAATGTATATGGGTGGAAGGTATATATTCACATTTTAGACTAACATAAAATTAAAGGGGAAAATGTGAACTCCTAAACATATATCGGAGTTAACATGCAGTTTATTCCTGGAGGACATAATTCTGGTACATATATGATGTTTATATAAGCATATTTTGGAGCAATACAATTGGGAGGGAACCAAAACAGTATAAGGACTGGGTCAAAGGTTGATATAGTTAAATTCCACTCAAAACAATAAACCTATGCAGAGAAAAACTAAAAAGACTGAGAAAAAGATGCAGGACAGTTATGGCAGAATGCATGATCTGGGATGGGGTGGGGAGAAGGGAAAGGGGAATATATCTAAATTGAACTGAAAAATGATGTCTGAAATACACAAAACATCAATAAAAGTATTATATTAAAAATTAATATACTACAATATAATATATATATGGACTTTCTAAAAAAGACTCCAATAATTTAGGAAATAATAATTTCTTGGTACTATTTATTAACAAATGGAATTGCATAAATGAAAAATCCTCTGCACAGTAAATAATCAGCAAAGCTATAAAATGGCAGAAAATCTTTAGCCCAAATATATCTTGTTACAGGGTTAATGTGTGGAATATACAAAGAACTGCACGAACACCAAAAAAAAAAAAAAAAAAAATCCAGTCAATGAATGGACTAAGAACTTGCACAGACATTTCCCAAAGGTAGAAATACAAATAGTAGCAAATATCTGAAAAACTGTCAACATCTTTAGCCATCACGGAAATGCAAATCAAAACTACATCATGATGTATGTCACTCAGTCAGAATGGCTATTATCAAGAAAACAAGTGACAACAAATGGTGGTTAGGATATGGGTTAAAAATAATCCTTATATAATGTTGGTAGAGTGTAATTAATATAGCCATTATAAAGTCAGTATGGTGAATTCTCAAAAATCTGAAAATAGAACTACAGTATCATCGAAATGTAGCACTCCTGATAGATACTGGAATAAATCTGTGTTGGCATACCATGGGGACGCATGCATATCCACATTCACAAGGATCAAGACATGAATCTACCGGAGACATCCATCAGTAGGTAAACTGATCAAGAGAATCTGGTGCACACATACAGAATGGACTTTTATTCAACCATAAAGAATGAAATCATGTTATTTACCAAAAATGGATAAAATTGAAGACAGTCATTCTATGCAGAGTAACAAAAAAAGAAAGCTATCATGTTTTCTCTCTTATACTGGATATACATGATGTGGAAGCAGATGAGGACTACATTAGAGGAAGAGGAAAACCAACAGGAGAGGGAAGGAATGTGAGGAGAAAGGAATGAGGGAAAAATATGAGCAAATTACAATGATTATATATATATATATATATATATATATATAGAATATAATATATAGGTGTGTGTGTGTGTGTGATATCCATATGAAAATATAATGAAATCTGCTATTTTATATGCCAATTAAAACAAGAATTAATCATAAAAACTGTCTAAAGTATTTTGTTACAGCAACCCAAACTGAATAGGACAAGTCTCTACCTAAGTGGCTAGGAAATGCAGAAGCGAGAGGAGTGGAAGGACAAGTCCTTCACATGGCAAGTAGAAGGAACAAAGGAGTGAAGTGAACTGAGTGTAAGAAAACGGATTATGTTGCCAGGCATAGAGTTGGAAAGGCTGGGTGTATATCTCCTTAAGCTCATAAGTGGGGGCAGCAAGTACTTGAGAATTACCACATTTAGATTTTGTTATATAGTAAGAGACAAGGTTATCTAATCAGAGAGTTTGGGATTAAATATAGGATTTGAGTGAAGTAGTGATTGCATAGCACTCACCATACTTAAATAAAAGATTAATAGGTGGCAGCAAAATCTATTATACTGGACATAGCCAATATGACTTATCTGCCTATATGAATGCTGAAACAGTTACTTAGATTAATAGCATACTCTCCGGGGTATGTACTGTTCTTTAAACATAAACACACACACACACACACACACACACACACACACACACACACCTTCCCAAAGAGCTATGACCCTGTTATAGTTAATTAGTGATTTTAGTCATAGATTTTCCTGAGAGATGATTCACTCACAAGAGTATGTTTCACAAAATATACCTAAAGATAAGGAATATAGAAAGCAATTTATATCACCTGTGATGGTCAACCATTGTTATTTACAAGATGAAAGCAAAGACAATCTTAGAAGAAATACCGGAGGTTCCCAGAGGACACCACAGCATGTGTCACAGGGAGAGGTGACATATGTCAGAGGGAAGGGCAATTCTGGAAAGCCCATAGAAGCAATGAAATGGAATGCTTTGAACACACCCAGCCCTTACCAGGAATACAAGGTTTCCTAATTCAAACTCTAGGGATTATATGGTGAGAAAAAAGGCAAACCTCCTAAATGAGCTTTTTTTAACAACTTTTATTTATTTATTTATTTATTTATTTATTTATTGTGTATGTGTATGAATGTACTGTCTGCATGTAGGTTTGTGCACCCATGTCATGCAATGCCGCAGAGGTCAGAAGAGGGTGTCGGATTCCCCTCGAACTGGAGTTCTCCTGGAATTGGAGTTGCAGACGGTTCTCAGCCACCATGTGGGTGCTGGGGATCGAACCCGGGTCCTCTGCAAGAGTAATCGGCGCTCTTAACCACCAGACCATCTCTCCAGCCCCCTAAATGAGCTTTTATAGCTGGAGATAAGTATGAGAATTCAGCAATCAGAGATACAATGAATGCTAGCTTGCAAGAAATTAAAAAAAGAAAATTCCAGAAACAAATTCAAATGAAGTACTCAAATGATATTTTAATGATGGGCATACCAACAAAATAAGCAATCTGGTGAGTTTGAGATAAATAAAAGAACACATAGTTTCATTATCCATCAGTTGATGGAATGAAATCTAGGCTATTTCCAGTCCATAGCTGTTGTGAGTAGAGCAGCGATGGCTATCTGTAAGCAGGTATATCTGTAGAATGGAGAGAAGTCTGTGTATATGCCCAGGAGTGGGAAAGCTGAGTCTTATGGGAGGCCCGTTTCTAGCTTTTAGAAGAATCTCCATGCTGATTTTCATTGTGACTTCACAAGTTTGCACTCCCACCAACAATAAAATTCAAAAACTATGCCAATGACTGATCAGATATGAATGCGTTTTGAGTGGAAGGCAGTGAAATAAACAATGGTAACTTTCTGTGCCAGTGACAGGGGAGCAAGTATGTTTTTACTACAATATCTGGGGTCCTAGCGTCACAGGAACTATTTTCCTAAGAATGCATAAAACGGATCTGCATTTGTGGCATAGTGGAGTGAAACACACTTGGCTCACTGAGACATCTCAGTACCTGCACTCCTACCCACAGAAAAGCCAGGTTTTACCATTAGACCTAGTTGATATGTTGGATGGGACTTGTCAATACACTGTTTTCTATCTGTGTGTTTGAGCTGGTTATCCAACTACAAAGATTTGAGTGGAGCCATAAGAAGGCAGCAGACTGTAGCCAACCACAATGGTGCCTTAATAAAGAAGAGTGCCTGATTTTAAGTTAGCATTTGTAGTTCCTCTAATACAGTCTGGTGCTTCGCAGAAGTTTCTTGACGATATAGATGATATATCAAATTGCATCAGTGTATGAAAGAAGACACAAAAGTTATATATGATGACAATGTGACATGTAAGTATATCTAAAAATGAGTTCAAGAAAGGTGGAATCATAGGAGACTGGTATTATCAAGAGGAAAATGGGGGCACTTTAAATGGGGAAGACATGAAGGGAGAGGGTTAGACACGGAGGCAGAGAGAGTTGAGATAAATAATTCCTAACTAGTATAAAAGACCTGAGGGAATCATATTAGTCTAACAACCTAATGACCAGTTACACATGTAATATCTCTACATGAATCCATGTGCATAGCTGAAGGTTACATAACAAGAAACAGTACCAGACAGGAGAAACCTTCCTTTGACTTGTTGGCCATAGTAGTCCAAGAAAATCCCCAAACTACATAGGCTATTATTGCCACAGCCCTTGATTGCCTCCAGAGCTTGAAGGTAATTCCCTACTGTTGATTTCTGTTCTAGTTTGTCTTCCATTGCTGTGACAAAACACTCTGACCGACACCAAGTTGGGGAGGAAAGGGTTTATTCAGCTTACATCTCCCGGGTCACAGTTCTCATTCAGGGAGCCCAAGGCAGGAACTCAGGGCAGGAACCTGGAGGCAGGAGCTGAAGCACAGGCCATGGAGGAATGCTGTTCACTGGCTTGCTCCTCTGGCTCATGCCCAGCCTGCTTTCTTATACTGTACACAACAACCTGCCCAGGGTGGCACCACTCATTGTGGGCTGGGCCCTCCCACACTGCTCGACCACCAAGGCAGTACTCCACAGATGTGGCCACAGGCCAATCCAATGGAGCCAATTCCCCAATTGAGGCTCCCTCAACCCAGATGTGTCAACTTGACACTAAAGCTATCCAGCACAATAACAGAACATACATTGGAGACCAGATTTTGGGCAATGGAGCTGGACCTGTCCTAGAAGCCACCTCCCCTGAAGGCTGCTCTCATAGCTTTGGAGAGCACTATGCAACCTTCTAAAGGAGAACAGCAATCAATGGTCCAACACCAGCTTAAATACTAAATATCCACCTCAATGTCTGGCACAGCATATGACATTGGGGCAATAGTGGCACTTTTATCTTGGGGGCAATCAATGGCTAAATTGAACTTCAAGACCACTCAGTGGGAGGAAACTCATGTGTGGTACTGTAAACATAGCCAAATACACATGGCTGGAGAGGTCATAGATCTTAATTCCCAAGGCTCTCACATCCCTAGGCTAATGTAACTAATTACTAAGTACAAAATTTGTATCCTTATATTTGCAGACAAATATGCCAAACACCATTCATCAAAGACACTTCTTTTGCATCAGATGAAGACTATTACAGAGTAGCACAACTGATCACACATGAATTGTCCAAGTCTAAGTGGAATGTTTACAATGCAACCTCTATACCTAAGGCTCATGAATCATAAAACAAGGAGCCAAGAGGACATTAATTAATTTCTTAACTCTCATTAAGCAAGCTCTTTCATACCACAGGACATTAATCTCTTAACTCTCATTAAGAAAGCTCTTTCATACCACAGGGGTCCAGGAATTCAAAAGGTCATAAATGGCCAAACAGTGTCAGATTATGAGTCTGAAGAGTGTGGGCCCACGGACATGTAAGTTTTCTCACCCAGGGCTCAGGGACCATTGCGAAGAGGGGTCAAAAGACTGTAAGAGCCAAGGAGGTGGTGCATAACCATATGAAAATAAAATTAAAGTTCCTGGAACTCTTGCTCATATGAATCTATAGCAATGGTGTAGGCTTGCACAAGACCCATACAAACTCAACCAGACAAAAACCCACTTTGGAACTAGGAAAATGGACAGCAGAACCCAACCTTAGCTGAAGAAATATTGGCAGCTGATTACTGTTGGGTGAGGAAGAACTAGTCTTCTTAAAGCAAGAGACTGGATAGGCTGACTAAAGCTTAGTGGATGAACTTGCACTAAGGAATTCTGGGAGATTAATTTGGCATAATAGGTCTTAACACAAATGACAGAGTGTATGAATTCCAGTGAGGGTGGCTGTGGGAGGGTGCCAAGGGAGAATGGGGTATGAAGGTGATTAGGACTGACAGAGATAGTATAGATGAAATACACAAAAATTCAATAAAATTTTTAAAGTAAAAGAAGAAATGAGTTCAAATATTAGTCCTAAGATGTAGTTCAAGGTTATAGATGTAATGAATAAAAAATCCCATGGTCAAAGAACATGAGACTGGGCTGAAATTAAATATGCACAAACCTACATGCAGACAGTACATTCATACACATACAAAATAAATAAAATTTAAAAAGGTGTTAAAAAAAAAAAAGCTCATTTAGGAGGTTTGCCTTTTTTTCTCACAAGGCTCCTCAGAGGTACTGTTAATGCTAATTTTTACTGTGTCTTTCCAAGGGAGAGCTTTCCAATATTATCTGACCATGGAAAATATTTTTAAAATACACTAGTTTTCCATAAAACATAATGTATAAACTCTTCTAGATTTATGAAAAGTGAGAAAAAAACATTCCAATATCACTTTCTTATCTATAGCATTAATATAGAACTAACATATTATATTTACATTATATAGTTAATTACTATATTATTAATATTATAGCAGATCTTTCAGGTAAACACAGGGGCACATACGACAGGTTCATAATAACCCTGATTATTGCTGTCCTGTATAAAAGTTCATCAGCAGGAGAATAAATACATTTTGATATATTCACAAAGAAGAAAAATATGAAACTGTGAAAATAAAATAATTCACACAGCAATACAGATGTCAAAACTTAAAAAAAAAAGACATGACAACACATGCCTTTAATTACAGGAATCAAGAGGCAGAGGCAGGTGGATCTCTGTGATTAATGCCAGGCTTGTCTACACAGCCAGTTCCAGGCCAGCTGGGGTTACAGGAAGAATTTTTTTTCAAAAGAACAACCAAACCAAACCAACAAACAGAAAAATAAATGAAAGAGAACAGTAAATACAAAATTAGGGGTGTGGGAAAAACAGGTACACAAAATAGAAAAATCACAGATAAATTCGACATTGTTAATCGGCACTAAATCTGAACTTGGGACTAATTCATAGGCATTAATTTCATTATGTTTCATAGTACATGTATGTGTCATGGTATTCCTTTCTGCCTAACAAATATTACACAATAAAAATTTTCTAAAATCAATAACTGCCTGACATAGTATATGTACTCAATAAATATTTTAATAAACAAATTTATGAAACCAAGTAGGGTACCAAATCACCAAGCTTGCACAATAGACACGCAGGTATATTCATGAGCACTGTCTACAGAGATCTTAATATCAAATTCTTTGTGCAAGCCTGTAAGATTGTAGGACCTAAACATGATTAAACTTGAATTTCCTGCCATGTCTCAAGGATGAGGTTCTTCTCTGAGACAGACCCAGAGTTATCTAGATATTTTACATATATATGAATTCATAACCCAATATTCATATTTAATAAATTTCTATTATTAAAAATAGCTGCTCCAAAGCAAATTCAGGGCCCAGAGGTATAAGCACTGAATTTGGCACTGGCATCTGCAGATTGGTGTGCTGTCTTGTGTGTCAGCTTCATCTTCAGGTTACATTATGTCAACATAAATTACTATCTCATTCAACAGGACTTCTGCTTTTTATGAAATGAAGGTGTGTTTCACCTTGAAATGCAGAAAATGCTGAGGCTCTTACCACCCACTAAAGGAACAGAATCTTTGATGGAAAGAAGCCAGAAAGAAAAAGAAGTCTTGGCTTTTGTTGAGAGGATCAATATTTCCCAAAAATGTCTTCATTGGGTATTGGCATTCACTTCCCTAAGGCAGTGGTTCTCTACACTGGTAGCACAGCATTCTTGGGAAACTCAGAAATGCGAACCCAAGGTTAATTCACCTCAGTACTGCTGATCTGAAATATCTGGGGATAGAATCCAGCCAGGCATATTTTACCAAGCTTTCCTTGGGACCATAACACACTTCAATGTGAGTATTAATGTCCTAGAATAATCAAAATAATCTCAAAAAGTTAGCAGTTTGTTGATTAAAAGACTGCTTTATCCAAAGTATGTCTGTATTCATATGTTTTTATCCTTTTGAAGTTTATTAATGTAATTGAAAAATTGTTTGGTTAGAAGTGCTTTTCAACTCAACTGGTCTGACGTGAAACCAAACTATGATGCTTAAGTCTATGTGTGTCTTCCTTACTTTATAAGCCAAGCACAGCAGTGCCAGATATATGAGCTCCACCACTGGGAAACTCTCTGAGGAGAACAGTAAAGCCAAATTTTGAAACTAGAACTTAGCAGTAAATTGAAGGCCTGCATGATTTTCCCAAGGTCTCAGAGCTCTCCTGGGAAGAGGAAGAAAGATCTCATGGTTGTATTTCCTGCTAGAGGCTTGGGTGAGTGTGGGGTTTTTTAAGTGTCTATGGTGGACAATCTGTGAGAGCAGCTGGGTGTTTGGGGAATGAAGATGCATTCCAGAACAACATGGTGCATCCTACTTTCCAAAGCATTAAAGATTATTTATCCAAAACAAATGTGGACATCGTAGTTTTCCATGCATAAAAGACATCACTTTTTCCCTAAGGAGCCATTAGGTGTAGAATAATTTATATAGACAATCAAGAATTCTATAGGGAAAGGATACAAATAGTTTACAGTATAAGGAGAGTATATATAGAAAGTCTTGCCAAGACAAGTCAGCTTCAAGGGACCTATAAACAAACATTCTGATAAGGAAAATGTGAACACTGTTTAAGAATTAAGATATCTCAGAAGTGGGGCAGTGAAATGGTTCAGCAAGTGAAGGCATCTGCTGTACAAGCCTGACTATCTGAGTTGGATCCTTGGAAACCACATGGTGGAAGGAGAGACTGGTCCCCACAGTTGTCCTCTGACATCCACACTCAGGATGTGGCACACACACAAATAACAAAGTTTAAAAAGCCAAAATTGTTTTTTAAAATGATATCTCAAAAGTTTTAAAATGCAGACAAGAAAAGGAAACCTGTATCTATAAGCATCCATATGGTAGTTAGAATCAAAACAAGTGGTTTGACAGTTATTTATTACTTCAAGGCACTTCAACACTATTAAATGTCTTTTTTAATGTATTGCTGCACAATGTTGACATATGCTTGTCCTTTGTTATCCCAATAACGAGTCAGAAAAAACAATAGATTCTCATAGAAATAGTCTTTATTTTCCATCAGGAGACACTCATAGGAAATTTGTAGCAAAATGTTTGGAAGTTATACACATGCTAAGTAAAATGGCACAAATGACATTTCTATTCCTACCATCTCTGCCTCTGATACATTGTGAACTAGAACTGAAGAATCTAATGGCTCATATCTAAAAATACATTCTCTTGCTCCTGCACTCTTCTCTCCACCCTGCTCACTATATTCTAACCACATTATGATGCTGGACTCTGAAATTATGTATCCCTCAAGAACCAGCACATCCCTTTATGATCTAGCCTCAGATATCATAGAGCACCACTTACAATACAGTCCAAGACCCACCACAATTCAAGAAATGGAAAAACAGCACCTACTAATGGAAGGAATATCAAGGGCACATTGAAAAATTATAAGGGACTAGAAATATCATGATCAGCATTGGAAAGTACATTCTGCCACAGACGGTAGATCTATATTTAATTTTGTTCCCTCCTGAACTTTTGCTAATAAAATGGTAATAAAATGAAAGAAGCAATAAGGACAAAATTTCTGAACTGAAGAGCAGGTACTCAACTGACAAGAGGATATAACAGACTGCAAAAAACCTGAAACTTTTAGCAATAGCAAATGAAAATGAAAACTCATAAGATTCATAACACAGAACCCCCAGAAGATAAATCATTGATAGCATCAGACAACATTGAAAATTGTGGAGGAAAGGCTTAAAAAAAAAGGAAGAATTGAAAAACCATCAAATACCTAGATTGTCCAGATTTAGGTGTGAAATGACTGTACTGCTCCCAGGCTTCCCAACAATGGAGGCATATTGTCCTGTCGAAGGAAACAGGAAAGGCTTTGGGCTAGAGAACGCCTTTCAGAATCAAGGGCAGGGGTGGCATGATGACAGAGAGGACTGAGTATTTCCACTGATGGCAGACATGCAGCTCTCCTTCTCTGAGCAACTTGTAAGAAAAACAAAGAAGCCTATCCAACTAGGCAGCACACAGAAGCAGCATCTCCCACAAGCCTGAGTAGATCTGAATGTCACGGACCCACATGCTCAGCACCATCATCTCACTGTGAGGCTCACAGGTAGCAAGATCCACTCATATCCAGAGATTCCAACTGTTCGAAAAACAGATATCTGAGTAAAGCCTGACTAGAAAAAGAAAAAAAGATAAGAAAGTATCACAGAGGAATGAGACTGCACAAGGTGGAAATAAGAAAAAAAAATATTAGACCTAGCTATGAATAAAGAACGAAGAACATTTAGAGAAACAAAAGAGCTCCTGGATATTAAAATTATGACACTAGGTTATAGCACTCTAGCTTAGAAAAAGCAAAAGATCCCCCCCCAAAAAAAAAGCCGGGCGTGGTGGCGCACCTTTAATCCTAGCACTCAGGAGGCAGAGACAGGCAGATCTCTGCCTGTCTCTGCCTGATCTACAGAGTGAGTTCAAGCTCAGCCTGATCTACAGAGTGAGTTCCAAGCCAACTGGGGTTGCAGGGAGATGCTGTCTCAAAAAGACCAAAAAAAAAAAAAAAAAGAAAGAAAAATAGAAGAAGAGTATTTAAAAGGTGTTGGTGATCCAGCAGTGTCAGTGATTGGATGCTGCATAGCCAAAACTGAGGAAGAAACCAATAGGAAGCAAACTGAGTGAACAACCAGTCCTCCATATTAACATTTGAGATTAGCAATAGAAGGGAAACAAATAAACAAAGGGGGAAAAACAACAACAAAAATAAACATGCTAAAAACACAACAGAAAAACAACAATATGGGAAAAGCTTAAAATAAATCCCCACTGAGCTCAATCAATCCTGTAGAAGATCCCAACAAGGAGATCTCCCTGGAAGGGAACCAAGACACCGACCTTAGAAGAACATGTAGACATACTCAAAGACTATAAAGAACAAATCAGAGAACTAAAGGGAGAGAACGAAAAACCCATGAAGGAAAGAATGATAAACTCTGGAAAGAACTAAAAGGAGAAATTGATAAACTCAGAAAAGAACTAGAGGAAGAGAAATACAAACACCAAAAAGAACTAGAGGGAAAGAATGACAAACTCCGGAGGGAAGTGGAAACACTGAAAAGATCTCAGTCTGAAAGGAAAAAAGAAACTGACCAGCAAAGCAAGGAGCTACAAGAAATGAATGAAAAGCTCCAAAAGGAAGTGGAAATACTGAAGAAATCACAGGAAGAAATGAAAAAGGAAATTGAGCATTCATCCAATAAGCAGGAAAGGATGGGAAAAAGCCTCAGAACCAGAATGGAAGAAGCAGAAAAAAGAATATCAGACCTACAGGATAACACAGTGCAGCTAGAAACCTCAAGTAAAGATTATGAAAAATTAAAAATAAAACACACACACAAAAAAATAAAAATAAAACACAGGAGTGAAACAACCAGGAAATGTGGGACACTATGAAAAGACCAAACCTCTGCATCATAGGGATAGAGGAAAGAGAAGAATCCCAAGAGAATGGTACTGATCAGATCTTCAACAGAATAATAGAAGAAAACGTACCCAAACTGAAAAAAAAGACAAACCCATAGAAATACAAGAAGAACATAGAACACCAAATAGACAAGACCAGAAAAGAAAGTCCTCACATCATATCATAGTTAAAACACTACATGTTCAAAACAAGGACAAAATACTGAAAACCACAAGAGAAAAACAAGTTACATATAAGGAGAAACCCAACAGAATTACACCTGACTTCTCAGTGCAAACCATGAAAGCCAGAAGAACATGGACCAAAGTATTCCCAATACTAAATGACTTTAGATGCCAACCCAGATTACTATACCCAGAAAAAAATGTCAATCATGCTTGAAGGAGAAAGAAAAATCTTTCAGGACATAAACAAAATGAAAGAACACATGTCAAAAAAACCAACACTTCAGAAAATACTCAAAGCAATTCAAAGAACAGAGGAAAGGACCAACTATCCTTAAGCAACCCAAAAGAGAAATTACCAAAAGCATAACAGAGTAAATAAATACCTAGACCAAGAATGCAAATGAAAAATAAATTGAAAGGAAACAACACACATCTCTCAATAACAACCTTAAATATTAATGGTCTAATCTCCCCAATCAAAAGACATAGACTGGGAGAATGGATTAGGAAACAAAATCCCTCTATATGCTGCCTCCAAGAAACCCATCTCACCCTCAAGGACAGACACCACCTTAGAGTGAAAGGATGTAAAAAAGTATTCCAAGCAAGTGGTACCAAAAAAGCAAGCAGGAGTAGCTATTCTAATATCAGACAAAATAGACACCTCTGAGTAAAATTAATCAGAAAAGACAAAAAGGGCCATTATATCCTTATCAATGGAACAATTAACCAAGAAGATTTCACAGTCTTGTTTATTCATCAAACTCTGGTGCACCGAACTTTATAAACACAATCCTTCAGGATGACAAGACACAGATTAGTCCCAGTACGCTACTAGTGCGGGACTTTAATATCTGACTGAGCCACCTGGATAGGTTAACTGGACAAAAAATAAACAGAGAGACATTACGACTGAACAATACAATGCACCAAATGGACCTCACAGATATCTACAGAATATTACATCCAAACTCCAGAGAATATACTTTCTACTCAGTGTCCCATGGAACATTCTCCAAAATTGACCACATACTGGGACACAAGAGAAACCTCAACAATTACAAAAGGATTGAAATTATCCCATGCATTCTATCAGACAACAGTGCAATAAAGCTCAATATTAACACCAGGGTAAGCCCTACTAACTATAAGAACACATGGAGACTAAACAACAACAATACTGAACAATGAGTGAGTCAGAGAAGAAATAAAGAATGAAATAAAAGCATTCCTGGAACTAAACAAAAATGACAATACAACACAACAAAACCTGTGGGATACATTAAAGTCAGTCCTAAGAGGGAAATTTATAGCCCTAAGAGCCCTCATTAAAAAAACAGAAAGAGAACAAGTAAATGATCTAACACTGCAGCTAAAAACACTTGAAAGACAACAACAAATGAACCCTAAACCCAACATACAGGAAGAAATAACAAAAATCAGAGCAGAAATCAATGAAATAGAAACAAAGAAAATACAAAAAAGCCAATGAATCCAAAAGCTGGTTCTTTGAAAAGATAAACAAAATAGACAGACCTCTGGCCCAGTTAACCAAAAGAAAGAAAGATCAACTCCAAATCAATAGCATTCATGAAGAAAAGGGAAACATCACAACAGATAAAGAAAAGATCCAGACAATCGTACGAGAATACTTCAAAAACCTATACTCTACTAAATTTGAAAACCTAAGAGAAATGGATGAATATCTGAAATCCTGGGAGTCACCAAAGCTTAACCAAGAAGAGATTGACAGCTTAAACAGACCCATAACACCTGAGGAAATTGAAGATGTAATAAAAAGCCTCCCAACTAAAAAAAAAACCAGGCCCAGATGGTTTCACAGCAGAATTCTTTAAACATTTAAAGAGGTCTTACAATCATTACTACTCAAACTTTTCAGAAGGATATAGACAGAGGGAAATATCCCAAATTCCTTCTATGAAGCCAGCATAAATCTAATACCCAGACCAGGCAAAGACACAAACAAGAAAGAAAACTATAGTCCTATATCATTGATGAACACAGATGCAAAAATTCTCAACAACATACTTGCAAATCACATAAAGACCCACATCAAAAAGATCATCCATCATGACCAGGTTGGATTCATACCAGAGATGCAGGGATGGTTCAACATATGTAAATCAACAAACATCATAAAATATGTAAATGGACTTAAAGACAAAACCACACAATCATCTCAATTGATGCAGAAAAAGCTTTTGACAAAATCCAGCATCCTTCATGCTTAAAGTCTTAGAGGGAATTGGACTGGAGAGATCATTCCTCAATGTAATCAAAGCCATCTACAAGAAACCCACAGCCAACATCATCTTATTTTTTTTTTGTGTGTGTGTGTGTTTAAATATTTAGTTTTATTTTTTTAATATTTTTTTATTGATGCTTTGTGCATTTCATACATCATTTTCTGATTCAGTTCAGGCATATTTCCCTTTCCCTTCCCCCCACCCTCACCCCATCCCAAAATATCAAAAATTTTAAACCAGCAAAATCCGCCTTTGGAATAACTCCAAGTAGTTGGTTACAGAAGGAAGTCACCACTGCTGGGAACCAGCGGCATGAGCTCAGTCCCTTTCCGGCTCCCCAGGCAGTGTCTAAAGATGCTGCAGGTGCGCCTCCAGCTGTTTGTTCCTTTAGCTGAAGACCAGTATGTGAGCCCACACTGAGTCTTGGTGCTGCAAAGAAAGGAAAACGGAACTTTCATTTAACTTTTGAGGACCATGGAATTCAATAGTATATTAAGAAAACCTATGTTCTGCAGAGAAAAGTTAACACAATAGAGTCTTCTCAATTCATATATGCTCAGTGTATAAGTACATACACATCGTGCTTTTTCTCCATATTTCTATTAACCATGTGCCATTTATAAACTACATCTTCATTCTATTAATCCTCTCCCTATCTGCAACCCCATATCCCCCTGGATCCAGACCTCCATCATTCTATTATATATGTTAATGCCTAGCAAGTCAAATTGATGTAACAAATGTCCCTTGGTGTGAGGTGATCCACACCAAGGGTCTAGTCAATCTATGTACAATCACTCCCTTAAACAAATTGTTTTTTAACCTGAAGAAATATCTTTTGCTCTGTGTAGGTCTGTGTACATCATATATCTGTGTGTGACTACTATTAATTATTCTTTTTTTTTTTACTTTTACCATTTTTTGGTCATTTTGCGACAGGGTCTCCCCTTTAGTACCAGTTGTCCTGGAGTTCACTCTGTCAGACCAGGTTGGCTTTGAACAAACAGAGATCCACCTACCTCTTGTCTCTCGCAGTTTGGGATTAAAGGTGTGTGCCACCATACTCAGCAACATGCTATATTTCAATCACTAAATCAGCAAAATTTGAATTTGAAAATAGTATTAGACAATGACTTAAATTACTACACGGCAATATTTTTAACATATGTATATATATGTGTGTGTGTTTACTTTTTTTTTTTTAAAGAGAGAGAGAGAATCTATACTTTGTTCAGACATAGGTACATAAGTACCTACAGAGACAAGAAGAGACAGTGTCCTGTCTCCTCCTATTCTCTGGAGGCAAGGTCTCTCCCAGAACCTGGTTCTTGTGTTTTCCAGTTATCTTTAAGCCAGCTGGCCCTAGTGATCTTTCGTATCCTCTGCCATGCTGTGGCACGGCAGGTAGTCACAGTGCCGCCAGATTGCTTGGTTTAGGGCTTTAGATTAGTAGAAACTGGAGTCCGTAATCCTGTTTGCTCAGCAAGCACTTTTATCATTAAACTATCTAGCCAGCTTAGAGCTTTTGATTTTTATAACAAAGCATTTCATTAAAATAAAAAGTAAGTTCATGTGTATTCAAAATAAAATTGGCACAGCAATCCCATGCAACACTTGGATATGATGCTTGAAGGACACTGAATTTTTCAGTCATTGATTGTGCAAGTTGCATGGAAAATTTAATATAGAATTTAATACATTTATTCCTTGGTGCAATTTATTTTAGCATCGTAGACTTTCATCATGTGTGCCAACTGTTTATATTGTGAAACCCTTTAAAAATGCTTTTGCTTGTTTGATGTTTGGTGAGAATAATGACATCTTAGATTCTACAGAAAAATAAGAAGAGTAGCTTAAGGGTATGAATAGCTTTTTCATGTAACATTTCAGTTAGAATTCCAGTGATGTTAAGACAATTCAAGGGTGTGATTTAATTTGAGATTTTTTTGTCCCTAGGGCTTTTCTATTTTCATTATGTCAGAAAAATCCAGCCCTCAATAAAAATTTTTAAACAGTTATAAGAGGAAGAATAAGAGACTCATTTCTTTTGAAGACATTAATTGGGTGCTGCATTTATTAACATATAATTGACTGTGCAATTAGTTGTTTTGCCTTATCCAGGCACAGGGAAGCTGATCAAATTCCATCTTTCGTATTCCTGAATGTCCTTCC
Organism: Rhizomys pruinosus; assembly: GCA_009823505.1. Taxonomy (NCBI): domain Eukaryota; kingdom Metazoa; phylum Chordata; class Mammalia; order Rodentia; family Spalacidae; genus Rhizomys; species Rhizomys pruinosus. The sequence continues at coordinate 285,454 of VZQC01003653.1, forward strand.
ACATATAGGGATGCATACCTAAGATGAAGGAGGACAATGACATTGTGGGTATCTTCCACTTTAAGCATCCAGTATTAATATTTTGTTGCCAAAGAAAGAATGCCTTCCTCCCTGTCTGACTGCTTCTTTCAGTGTCTTTTCCATTATCTCTGGATAAGGGCACTGGTATGCTTATGTATGTGCAGCCTCAAACACCCTAATATCTTACATCTTAGGAATAATTCCCACTATGTATTTATATCACAACCTTTTCCTTTCTTATGATCTTTATATTGTCACAATGGCTTTAATTTGGCAATATATTAAAAAAAATGACTATTACTTCTAAAATTTAATATAAATTCCAAATGCCACGAATTCATGTCAATACTCTAGAAGAGTACATATGTGTAGTTTCTGTCGTATTAAGGGCATTTACTGTTTTGTTTTAAATAGAAATTTGATCTTAAAGTGTTTTTAATTTGCATTTCTTTAATTATTACGGATGTTGATCAATTGAATCTTACTCTGGTCAGCACTGGCTATAATAAAGGTGAACAAAGGTACCTAATCTCTTTTTGGACAAGGTTGTGGGGTAAGGAAAACATCATCCCACTGCTGGTGGGAATCCATACTCATGCAATCTTTTTTCCTTCCTCTATGGAAAGCAGTCTGAAGTCTTAAAAATCTCAACATGAACCTACTACCTGACTCAGTCATACCACAAGACTCATCATACCACAAAGGTACTCCTCCTTATCACATAGATATATACACATCCATGTTCAATTCATCTCTCTTTACAATAGTGAAGAGCTGGAAGCAACCGCCCAGTGTCCCCTCAGCGACATGGATAGAGAAACCATGGTACATGTATATCAATGGAAGTTCTAGGCAGGCTAGCTAAAGGGCATTCAGATACTTGTGCAGGTAAAATAGGAGAGCTAGAAGCATATTACCTAAGTGAAGTAAACTAAAGCCCAGAAAAACAAACATGTTTATTGGTTGTCCTTCATGTGTGGACTCGTCCTCGTCACTGTGACATCTCTAGTTGTTAAGGCAAAACTGTTAATAATGCTTTGGCTTGCCTTTAGCAAAATATTAATTATGTTATTTCTCTTATTTCAACTCCGGTAGTGTTAATGTAGGGACTATAAAGTAAATATTTTCTTTTTACTTTCATGCAATGCTAGTTCTATAAATGGGAATCCCTAAACATGTTTTGAAGGTAATTATATATTATTTTCAGACGTCATTTTAATTTTTTTGGTATATATGTGGCGTGTATATAAACATATTTTGGAGTGATACAATTTTTTGGCTTTTCTATGGAACAACCAAAAAAGAAGATTATGGTAAAGGAAATGACTGAAAACTGTTTGTAACTTCTGCCCATTAATTTAACAACTTTCTGCATCAAATAAAACTTAAAAAAAAGATGAGGGAAACAAGATTTGCAAGACCGTTATGGTAGAACACGCCGAGGCTCTAGTGGGGTTGAGAACAAGGAAGGGAAGAAGGGCCTAAATTCGGTTAATAAATGTTGTATGTAATGCAAAAAACTTCAATAAAACCTTATACTAAATAATAAAACGATAAAAAAAGAACGGTTGATTCTTAAATAACTATTAATTTTAAGTAAGTCGCTATTATTAGGTTCTTCATCACAAAGGCCAATATGTTGACCTAACTTGTAGATCAGATGACAACACCTGAATTGGGGATGGAGAGTGGCTGTGGTTAAGAGCCGGATCTCTTGCAGAGGACCCGGTTCGATCCCCAGCACCCACATGGTGGCCGAGAACGTCTGAACTCCAATTTCCAGGAGAGAACTCCAGATTCCAGGGGAATCCGAGACCCTCTTCTGACTCCTGTGCGCACTGCAGACACTGTTGGTGCACAACCGCATGCAGAACAGTTACATTCATACACATAATAAAAAATAAATGAAATTTACAAAATAAATTAAAAATTAAAAAGAAAACACCTGGAAATTTCATAGTCAAACCCTTAGAAGAACAGAATGACAGAATGAAAAGCTATGATGTGGAGCTGTGGGCAGAAAATACCAACTGAAGAGATTACATGTGTTATTACTTAAAAATCCAACAAGGATCTATTTTTGTTAGCAACCAGCTGTTAAATTATCAGCTCGCAGGAGGCGGGGTTTTTTATTGCGTATTTCTATTATGCGCGAGCTGGAGAGAAGGTCGCAAACTTTTTGACCGAGCACTAATGCTCTTGCTAGAAGACTTTGCTTTGCAGGACTGGGTTCGATTCCCAGCATCCACATCGTGGATAAGAGGCATCTTTAATATCCAGTTTCAAGATTGCAATCCCAATCACCCTTTTGTGACCCTTGCACTAGCATGCAGTGACCATGGGTTGCACCTACGTACATTTTACAGACCGTAGCTCATACATCCATAAATTAACTGGGTTGGACTAATAGGGCGGAACCCTCGGATCAAAAAGAGTGTATTGAAAAATTTTAAAAAGCGTATTTATTATGAGGCCAGGACCAGATTGGGTGATATTACAGATGCCAGGCCAGCTTAGGGACAGAGTGAAACCCTTCCCAAAATAATTAAAATTAAGTTAAACAAGATAAGTGTACGATGTAGTCTTTATCCTTTGGTTTTAGTTTATTGTAGCATTTATATTTGAGAGATTTATATATATGATAATATATCCCTATAATTTATTTGATGATTATATATTACTATATATATATTTATAATTTTATATATGGCATTTTACAACTTCCACGGGCAATTAACATTACTTTTAAATTGGACTATCTATGATTCAGGAGAGATTTTAATAAACATGGATTAGTTAATAATTAAATCTTTACCATATATTATGTCTAATATTGTGATATTTTACTTTGCTTTAAAAAAATAAAGTAGGATATTGATGTTTTTCTGTTGAGAAATAAGGCTGTTCATAACCCCAAATTATGTTAGGCTGTAGAAGCAATAAATTTTGTGGGATTTACTAAATAGCTTTCTGACTTTTTAATTCTTAAATATCCATGAATCTCAGACACTGTTTATGTTGGATTATGACTATAGTTTCTGATACAAAAGGGTTGTCAACAGCCCAATTCTTCCCATTTCAGAGTTGGGTGTTTTTCAAAAATTAAAATATCAATATTATTACTACAGTTTGATTAAGTTTTTCAATTTTTTTTGACTCAATTAACAATTATGTCATTTTTGCATACCTTAAAACTTTATGACGTATGAAAAACTACCATGAAATCCTGAGGTGGAGGTTTGAGAACTACCAGACATATAAGCATATGACCAAATAAGTAAATCTAGTCTAAAATGAAGAGGGGAACTGTTCTTTATGCAAGCTTTAACTTCTTAAAACACAGGAAAACTATAAATAACAAATTATATTACTAGAATAAAATCACTAACTTTTAAGATATGATACGGATTGTGTCCCTGGATGTCACCTTATAACTTGCATATTAATATTGATTTGATTTCATGTTATCCATTACAAAATTACCCTTAACATCTTTATCGCTCTCCACCATTCCGGTACTGCTCCCACCCCCATAGCCTATCATCTGGATTCACCAGATTCTTCATATCTGTAAGGCATACCACGTCAATTTCGTCGTACCCAAGTTCCTCACGTCAATGTAATCCTTTCAGTTCAGTCAGCCTATTGCAGAGTCTCCCTTAAAATATAAACTCTCTATCACCAGCAGTAATCAGCTGCCAAATTTTGACTAAGGGGGATGCCACCATCCCCAGTTTCATACGGGTGGTTTTTGTCTTGCTTGAGTTTTGCATGAGTCTTTGTGCATAGCTTTATTACATAATTGTTGTAGGTTCCCAGGACTTTGTTGACTTAAACAAGAAGAGAGTTATAAAAATAGTATAAAAATCTGAATGACAGGGCTGGAGAGATATTGTCAGTGCTTTCCGAGTTCCTCCGTTCTTTGCAGATGACCAAATTCAGTTAACTGATCACTCCCCTATGGGAAGCTCAACAACTGCTTGATAGGAACATTGTCCCCAGGGATCTTTCTGTTTTTTTTTTTTTCTTTTTTTTCTTTTTTACACTGTCTTCTGTTTTAACTTTCACAGACATCCATCACACACACTCACACACACATCGTGAGCAGGTATGTACACACAGCCCCCCCCACACACACAAATACACACATATGCATTAATACCAGTTCTATTAATTTTTAAAAATATGTTATGATTTAAAATATTTCTCTGAGCATAAGGATATGAACCCAAACTTTAGCCACAGCTCTTGATCTAGCACATGTATTACTAAACAAAAATCTAGAACATTCTAAATATTGTCCCAGTTTATTACACAGGGAATAAAGACAATCAGTTTTGTGTTCTTTTCACATTAAACTCCCTATGTGGGTCTAATCTGGCTCTGTAAAAGTTTATCATGAACAGAGATACTGGGTTAGCTACCAGCTCAGATTTTATCTCTTTTCATCCCTAACATAGAATGTATTCATTGGTGTATGGATTAAGGGGCTCTTAGGTTTTCTTCTCCCTTTTTATCTGGTCATTATCTCAAGGTTGATGATTCCACCAACACTTTAAGTTGATCTGATTAACCTTGACCAAATCAGTTTGTCAACCATATAAAATGTTCTCCGGGCCCCCAACTCCATATTATTGAAGACATGAAATGCGCCGTCGTATGACGTCCCATAAGTAGTACAAGTCACATCCTTTCTCTACGTCTCTACTCTAGGTTTTTTTAATTCTTTCCCCCTATATGTGTGAAGATATATTTCCCCTTTTCATGAAGCATATTTTTCCGCTTCATGTTATAGGACAGATTGTGAACCAGCAAATCATCAGGCTAAGTAATAAATACTCCCCTCCAGTAAATTTATTTTTAAAATGAAAAATTTGCTGAAAAAAAATCAGACGTCATCAGTTGGAAAACTGCGTTAATACTATGGTTTCCAATGTACCCTTTTCTTACATTTCGGGAGGAGACAGAAGCCCCCTTAAACCCCAAAGAAGAATATTCCATATAATAAAACTGTTTGTCTAAACACGTATCTCATCATCTTTATGGAGTCAATGATCAGATATATTTTTAAATGATCAGGTAGAGGTATATAGAGACTTATAGTAAAATGTGAGTAGTATCCTCTAATAGACAATAATGGAATAGTAGATAAAGAAGATGTAAGGTTTTATTGTGAAATGACTTTGAATTAGTCATAGGATATCAAATGGAAATAGAAAGTCAGTGTGTGAGTACATTTAGTAACACATGTAGGTTATACTAATACTCACTTGTCACTCCCAAAGTTCAACAATCAGACAATTACAAGATATTCTGATAGATTTAGGAATATGTATTTTCTTGCTTTTAAAATTGCAATGAAGCAATCCAAAAACTATCGTTGAATTTCTTATCGGCTAGTATAATTGAATGGTTCAGGTATTTAAAATCCTAAAAAAGAGAATATTGATAATTATATCATTAAAGGCAAACTGTGTAATTTATATATTTATTGAATCTATTATACACTTCTTAATATATTTACATATTATTAACACATCAGCAGCTATACAAATTATTTCCTCATNTTTTTTTTTTTTTGGTCTTTTCAAGACAGGGTCTCCCTGTAGCCCCAGCTATCCTGGAACTCACTCTGTACACCAGGCTGGCCTTGAACTCACAAAGATCCACCTGTTTCTGCCTCCCAAGTGCTAGGATTAAAGGCATGCACCACCACACCTGCTTATTTTCCTTTTTAACTCAATAAGAAAATCATAACTGAAGAATATGACCACTGAGTCGATTTAACTTAAAACATAATTTGTACTCATCTCTTCATTCTTATTGAAAAAATAAATGGCAAGTAAAAAATCAACATTTATGAAAAACATTATATAATTTTTATATCATATATATGTCAGGTATGTTTTAAAATAAGTGGGTTTGTTTTAAAAATCATGAAAATCACTGATTCAGTGAGGTTTTCTCTGAAGTATCCAAGGGTCCATTGAAAACTGCTTAGGCAGGCAGCACCACATGTCACAAATTGAGCCCATTTTCAGTAACCTACTGTAGCTCAAAAGCTCAATGTGCAATTTTCTGATATGAATTTTAATAGAGAGGTTATACCTGCTTCTTGGAATTCAGTGGGAAGTCAGTTCAGGAAGGAAGAACCCCGTGAATTAAGCTTTATTGAATAAAATTTAATTTATTTTAAGTAAAACCACTTTGAAATTATCTCCTTTAACATATACCTATTTGAAATCTATGTCAAAGCCAAATATTTGACACTAGAAACAGTTTCATAGTACTGCTTGATAAAGTTCCAGTGACCTGACTCATCTGCTTGAAGTCTGCTTTCCAGCTGACCTTGGTATTTGATAATTTCTTTTAACATATTAAACCTTGTTTTTCTAACCTGCTTAACTTTTGGCTTTTTAACAATTAGAATGACACCTTCTTCCTTAAGGAATGGAACTGACACATTTGCCTTTTCTAGAAATGAGTCCTTTGTGAGAAATAACAACACTTTGTACACAACTTAAAAATATGATACAGTAGCAATTGAGAATTCTACAGAAACTGTATCATGCACAGATTGCCCAAGTAAAGAAAGGAGTTTTGATTTCATGGTCTGTTTTAAACTAAAATGAGGATTGTAGAGCAAAGTGAAACTAAGTTCTGTGAGGCTGAGGATTCTATTGATCTGACTCAAAGATTAGTGATATTTAGAAAATCACCTCAACCAAGCATGGTGCCACCTGCCTTTAATCCTAGCACTCGGGAGGCAGAGGCAGGTGGATCTCTGTAAGTTCAAAGCCTGGTCTACAGAGTGAGGTCCAGGCTAACCAGAACTAAAAGGGAGACGCTGCTTCAAAAATACCAAAAAAAAAAAAAAAAAA